>JAQGAR010000837.1:0-11850 GCA_034697865.1 Oribatida sp.
CAAAAGAATTGATTTTCTTTACAGAAAACTTAATTACAAAACAAAACCTCCGAAACCATTATATCCTCCAAACTATTAAACTTTGAATTGATTTTTGAATGCATTTAAACATAAATTATTTTACGTCACTTTTGATATCCAATCCATTAATTGATTGATATTTAGATTAAAAGATAAGAAAATTATTAGACTTTTCTTAATATTCGTTTATTTGAAAATAAATTAATTGATTTGAAATTTAATTAAATTTTGAATAATTATTAGTTTTATATTTAAAACTTTTAATTCGATTAAAAGTTTGTTTAACCGATTGAATTGGTGTCGATCCAACTTATTTGTGATCCAACTCTCGCGTAAACATTAGGTAGACTTTGGTGCAGACATGAAGAAGAACCCCATGAAACAACTCCACATAGCTTTCCGTCACAAGTTAGAGGTCCTCCGGAGTCGCCCTTAATTCAAGTTTAGTTAAGAGAAATAATTATAATCCAAATGTAAACAAATTTTGGAATTGAAGTGATTAGAAGTTAAAGATCAGCACCAGATCCTAGTTCCTGGGCTAGGTCCTGTAGTTATAATACAGACTATACTCACATTGCATGCACTTCTTTGAGTGGAGTGCGCACATATCATTCGGGCTGATATAGTTCTTCCCCATCGAGAGCTACAGGTACTTCTGTCCACTATAGTCAGTGAGGCTTTCAACAAATTTTGTGAAACACTTCCTCCGCCCGTTGTTCTGCCCCATCCACTCACTATAACTTCTGCTCCATTGGTGGCATCGTGTCCATTAGCGACCATTGTGGCAACGCCTGCGTTTGTTCCTGGCTTCATTGCTGTTGACAATTGGAGAATGGCGTAGTCGTAATCAATTGTGTTTGAGCTGTAAGATCCGTGTTTCACAATTTTAGAAACTTGAAGAGAAGTGCCGCCCGATTGCGTCAAAGTATTATAAGTTATTGTGAAGTCTTGCGGTCGGTTCTCATTGCTATCCATCCAATTCAATTATTAATTTTTAAATAAACAATGAATATATATATTTACTGAAACAAAAGACATACCCGTCTACACAATGAGCAGCAGTTAAAACAGTTCTGGTGCCGATAAAACTTCCTCCACAAGCGAAGTTGCCATTCCTTCTCATAAGAATCTGGTATGGTCGCTCGCCATTAGACACAGCAGTTCCTCCAACTATTCTACTAATAAGCGGATCTTCTTTCATTAGGAATCCCCATTTTTCGTGAAGATCACGAGGTAGAGGTAATCCTGCAAAGGCTATGGCGATATTCGCCAAAACTATTGCTACGGCTAATTTCATTTGGATTGAGAAGGAATGGCTCTCTTCTTATTCTACTATCGATGTCCTCCTTATATATCATAATTAAAGGATGTTTTAAAGTAATTAACTTTAAATCACGCAATGATTGCTTTAATCATTTAAAATATAGAATAATTAGTTCAATAATATAATAATAATAAAGATTTTATTTAATTATTGTTTGAACAAACTTGATACAACTGAGAAAATCACAAGACTTTACGTGCGTTTCAATCGTTTTATGTTATTTTCTCTTCTCTTTAGTCTATTTAATAGACTATTAATTATTTAATTCTCTCTAAGATATGATATTTTTTAAACAAAAGATAAGTTTTAGAAAAGAAAATTCGATAGTTATCTGTGTTTTGATTAAAAAACTATTTAATTCGTTATTTCCAAACTTAAATATATCATTAATTAGTATACAATTTGTCCTTGATGAATTTTTACGATTATTTTTAATTCAATAAATTTTTGATTAAGAATTTTCATAATAAATGCATAATTTCATCAAGTAATCCATTTTATTATAGCTAGGATCTAGGATCATATTCTCATAATTTACGATTCTATTATAGAATTTCTATGCATTTGGAACAGGGCGAAAAATAGAGTAAATTGCAATCACCTATACCTCAAAGTTCATTTTTGTTAAAAATTAATGAGACTACCAAGATATATTTGAAATAAAACATTTGACATAATGTAAATAATTAAACAATGAATTAGTGAACATTTCTTTAGAAAAAAGTGTTTAGTTTAGTGGTAAATAATAATTATTGAAAAGTTATTGGAACTAATTATTGTTAAATTGCGAATCGACTGACAATCTCTCGATTCTTGAAAAAGATTACGCTGCGCGCGGCGGCCAATTTTCCACTTTTTGGCAAATTTCTGTAGGGGAGGGGGCCCTGAGCGCTTCCCGCTCAGGGGGATTTTTTGCTATTTTGCCGGTCGGTTTTCAGAAATCCCCCCTTGGACACCTATGTACTTAATTTAAGGATTTAAGCTTAATTTAATGCACTTTAGACTGAATTAAAGCTATTATGATATATTAAACCGAAATAAGAGCCATATTCAACCGATATTTTAACCAGGGTTACCCAAGCTCTTCGACCTCAGGGAGGGTCAGGGGGAGGGTTTTTCCCAAAATTTTGGTAAAAATCCTAGGGGGGGTCAGGTAGGGAAACAATGGCGGCCAAAATGGCCGCCATTTCGGCCATTTTACCGCTAAATCCGGTTTAAATCCAGTTAAATTAACTTAATTTAGTTTAAATTGGCCTAAATCCAGTTTAAATCCGGTTCGAGCGGCCATTTTGGGCAAAATTACCGAAGCGCGGCGGCAAATTTTTTCGCTCTGTCAGGGGGGTTTCAAAATTTTCCGAGTCAGGGGGTTTTTGGGCTGACCCCCCCCTTGGGTAACCCTGATTTTAACTCGAGCCGTCTGGTCTAATTGACGATGAAGATATTATTTCTGTTCGTGAATAAATTTAATTTTTTAAAATGTTACCCTCATTTAGACGGGTATACGGTAAAAATAAATTCAGAACTACAGTAATTCAAATGAGACAATTGAGAATCAAATTCACTGACTTATTAAAGGAAGTTAAATCTTATACATAAATGATCTATTTTATAATTTTTTTTTCTAGAATTAAGATTTATTTAAAACAAAAAGTAAATTGATTCGGACGTCATTTGTGTGTAAAACAATTTTAAGTAAAATATGCGCCAAAAATATAATTTATTTGAATTTAAATTTTAAACGAATTATTATTTTCGTATTTATTTAAATGAAAAACATTTGAATCGATTATAGATTTTATTTAATTTTGTTTTTAATGAATGTCTTTTGAATGAAAAGCGACGAAAGCGATGGAAACAAATTCCACCGAAGTTTTCAACCAAAGTCTTCACATTTTTCGGTATTTTTTAATCAAAAATTAGCTAAAATTTACTTAAATTTGGATTTATTTAAAGTAATTGCAGTGAAAATGAATTGAATTGCAATCGAAGTGAAGAAAACATTGATAACAATCTCATTATTAGAAGCGATGACTTCTTTTCCGACTTTCCATCACTCGATTCAAGTAATTCTTCGATTGTTTACGAATCGATTGAGTCCATGGAAAATGAAGACAACAAAGAGAATAAACAACTAATGAATAAATCTAATGATTTACAAAATATCAGTTTATTTTGTGTCAATAATTGCGAACAAATAATCAAAAGATTGGTTTCAGACAATGAAGAGTTAAAAAAATTCAAACGACAACTGATTGTAATCGAAGAACAAAATGTTGAACTGATTCGAGAAAAAGAAAGATTAGACTCAGAGTTAAAACAAATGAAAGAGTCTTTTGAGCGAAAAGTCATTTTAAAAAACCAATCGATTGAAGACATGAAGAAAAGTCTTTATATTTTAGAGTCTTTAAACTCAAGTCTTCAAAAAGAGTTGGAACTCAAGAAATGTGAAAAACATAAACTCAAGACAAATATCAAAGAAGTTGAGGACAAAGTATGACATTTGCCTCAAATATTACAAATATTATAATTTAATTGACTTTTTTTTCGTTTAAAATTAGTTATATTTCTCTGAAATGCAATTAATTGAGAGCCAGAAAAGTGAAGAACAATTGATGTCTTCCTTTGAAAGTGTGAAACAGGCCTTCACCGAAGAAGAAGACAATAAATACAAGACTATCGAGCAGTTGCACACCGTTTATGTGGAGTGCGCTCAAAAACAAAATGAAATCCAAGAACTGAAACAACAAGTGACAGACCTGAGCCGAGAGGTCGCCGACAGAGATAACGAGTTATGGTTTTATAAACTAAAATTCGACGAATCCTTTAATAATTGTGGCAATAAATCAGACATCTTTTCAGTTGATTCTAAAAGAGAATCAATTTATGTGAACAAAACCACATTAGAAATACCCGAATATTCTTTTAGTGTCAATGAAGACGATTCCGAATACATTTACCACGACTTCAATGATGATATTCACCACAAAAGCTCTGATAACAGCAATGAATATGAAAGCATTTCTGATTCCTTAACAGAAGAAAGCAGTTCCCAAATCATTGTGACGAAAGACAAACCGTTTATTCTTAAATTGTAAGAATGAGAATCAATTTTTGTGTTTAAAATTTATTGATTTCTTATTCTTTTCATAGGTTTTACCGATTCTTAGATTTAATATTGTTTTTGATGTTAAAACTTCCGTTCAAAACGATTTTAGTCCTATTTTTAGCCATATTTTCAGCCAAACTGCTTTTGGGCTCAATATTTGCCACAAGACTTCCGGCCTATTATTCGTGGGAGGAAATCATATATCGGGTGCTTTTGCCCTATTTATCTAAA
This sequence comes from Oribatida sp., assembly GCA_034697865.1. Taxonomy (NCBI): domain Eukaryota; kingdom Metazoa; phylum Arthropoda; class Arachnida; order Sarcoptiformes; species Oribatida sp. The sequence continues at coordinate 4,683 of JAQGAR010000837.1, forward strand.
GTCAAAGTGAGTCAAACCCAATGAAGGAATCATTATATCATCATTTCGTGTCATTTATGCAATAATTCCATATTTCTGTGATTACTTCCAAATGTTTTTAAATTTGAATCAAAAATAGATTTTATCCCAAATTTTAAATTTCAAACATTTTTTATATAAGTATCGCAAAACTGTTGCCATTAACACATCGAGTCTCACATCTGAGGACTGTTTTGACGACATTTCACTAAATTTGTTACATTTTGAACAGAATTTAATAATAAATTTTCGAATGAAATAAAGTTTTCTTTTTTAAAATTACAAAAAATGCTTCAAAATATTTGTATATATTTTGAAATAATAATAAAAAACATTTTATTCGCTAATAATTGAAAAATAAATGACTAAAGGATTTTTTGAGAGAGAGTATCAAAATCTAAGTCTATTATTGGTTTCGCGTATAACTTGTTTTGGTTATCGATTATTTCAAACATTTCAGGCGGCGATGGAATGCGACCAGTGGTCAGCTTCGACCAGACGGGCACGTCTTCAAAAGCAAAATTCAAGTTTTAATCGCTGTTCACTACTGTTCTAAAAGAAGACATACCATTATAGAAGATCTCGAAGGCGCCGCTCGACATCAGTTGACTTTCAATGGTATTACTCAAGAAGAATAACATAAGACAGGCGTACATCTGATTAGAAGAATAATTATAATTTTGAGCAAAATTTGAGTGAAGACTAAACCTTGTGCTGAGTCATCCAATACCAAACACCCGGAGTATTGACACCTAAATGTGTGAAGGGATTGATGTTTGCAATTAGTAGAGCCATTAGAGCCAGTTTCACGATAGACAGCAATTGAACCAATTTGTGGCGACCCATTCCAGGCGTGTAATTATCGCCGATTATATTCAATTCGGGAAATCGGTCTCTGATTAGACCCGAGTATTCATCAAAAGCTCTTTTATAACCGCATGAATAACAGTATAATATCTTAAGTGTCGGTCCGTTTGGTTGAGGTTTGAATGTCATCGAAGGTATTTCTTTCTTCACATTTGGAAAGCTGTCTGAATCGGTGTCTTTTTCGCCGGTATTTTGATGCCATCCCATCAGTATATCTCTTGCAGTGAATCCCACAAATATGAGGAAAATTATTAAAAATACGTTATTTTCCATTCCCTTTGAGTTTAATCGCAAACAACAAAAATCTCAAATCAATCGGATATTAATGACTAAAATTTTCCTTTAAAATGAAGTCTTTTTATTTGAAATCAAAAGACAACTAATTAATTATTGAAGAATTCAAATATTAATTCATATAATCTTTCGATCGCTTCATATCTTTGATTTGAAAACAAGACGTGACGTAAGACATAGACATTAAGTCAGGTTCGCTGTAGAACTACACAATTGGATTCATATAAAAACAATTCACAATATTTTGTATGAAAGTAATTGTAAATAAATGAATTGCAGTATTTAGACACAGACAGCACTAGTTATACTATGCCAGGCATATACATATCGGGGGCGTAGCTCAGATGGTAGAGCGCTCGCTTAGCATGCGAGAGGTACCGGGATCGATACCCGGCGCCTCCACTCTAATTTTGTTCAGTAATTTACTTTTAATTGAATTAACTCTGTGAACACTCCAGGATAAAATTTTGAAAATGGTGTTAGATTTTTTTTCATCATGGGTCGGCCAAGCATACATTGGATAATCCTCTTATTGGCTATAATAGTTGTACAATATTGTAACAATAATAATTATTGTATAATTAAATTAATTCAACTGAATTAAAACGTAAGTTGGTCAAGTACATACATGTTGTATGTTTGTATAGAAAACGTATTTTAAAACTATTTTAGAATTTTGTTTTTTCTATGAAACAAAAGTTAAAAATGAAGTTAAAATAGTGGAATGCCGGTGCGGCAGCTTCTTGTAGCTTTTAGATAAAGGTTATTAATAGTTATGGAGTAGTTAGAATAAACTTTAGTTTATATAAATATTAGGATTTACTGGGATTTAGAATAAACTGAAGCGGTGTTTGCGAAACCCTTAGATTCACTAAAAATAGATTAATTGTTAAATGAGTTAATTTCGTGAGAAGTTTATTATCTGTGAAAAGTGTTAATTGATTGCCGTTTGCGTTAAACACAACTCAACTCACAAACTATCGATTGGAGAAACAGAAGTCTTTACATCCAAACAGATGTCACTCAATATATTCGATACAAAAACATTGAAATATCTGAATGTCTTCTATTGTTTCCTCCATTTATTTATTAAATTAATGGATAAAATTTAAATTTTATTTATGAATTTTCTTATATTTTATGTAAATATTTATAATTTTTTACGACTTATGCCATTTTAGTTGTTGAGTAGATTTAGTGAGGCAATCGAGCTTGTTCATTTGGAGCTCATCCACTCAATCCACGTACAAATGATTTACTCACAAAATGATTGATTAAATTCAAATGTTTTATAAAATTCATTAAAAACTTTAAACTAAAGGTATTTTTGATTTATGACTAAATTAATATTTTTAGTTTTATTTGATGACAAATAAATTGATTATAATTTGGATAATTTCAAAATAGTGTTATTTTAAGCGTTAAATTAAATTAATAATTTAAAACTAACCTGGATTGCCGAGTAAATTCTCAAAATACCATGCTTAAATTGCCTAATTTGTATAATTTTGTGTCATGTATCGAAATTTAAATAATTTCGGGAAGATTTTGAATGAAATTATAATTTGTTTTTATGTGTTTTGAAACTTAAGTCAAACAAATGAGAGAAACGAAAGAGAAGACGATTTGAGAGTGAAAGCCAATGCCGGGACTCATTATCTTCAAGAGGCGCTGGTCTGTCGGCTCCGACGATCTCGTAATCCCCGCATCTATTCTACTGATCATTCATTTCGTTTGGTATTTAAATCATTTATTTTAAATAAATGTTATAAAAGGATTTTTTTTATCTCAAGGCTTATAATACTATCGGTTGTAGTATTTCTTAAACACCATTATGGCTATAGATGTGAAATAACCCAGTACCATATTTACGGCTATATTGTAATTCTGATCGGATGTATTGTTGTCGAGTCCTTCATAGTATGGCTATCAATGAGAGGCTCTATTCTGAATACAACCCCCAGAAGTCCTATGAAATACTTGCTTTACATCAGATTCGGTAATCTTTTCCATTAATTGAGTATTTTGTTGAAACTTGTCCTTGATACAATAATTAGCGATAATATTGGTGGAATTATTTTGGATGGCTTTGTCTGGGATTCGAATTTACAAGAATATTGAACTCAATATCTGTAAAGGTATTGATTCGGACGCTTTCGTTGGTATAACATTTTGTAATGTGGCCGTTATGGCCATTGTCTTCATCACTCTTTGGTGCACTTATGACGCCGCGGGCCGTTCCTGGGTCAAAATGAAAGTCTACCAGAATAGCCTAAAAGAGGGTCAATCAAAATTCAGATATCGCCGCTCTGGCAATAGTCAGAGAAATTGGAGGCACAGGTTTACCACTGATTTTAGCTCTAGATGATATATATATATAGCTCTAGTTTTCAATCTTATCAATCAATCGTATATTTCTCTTAGAATTGCTGTTCGTGAATATCAGGACAGTTGGGACAGAAGGTGTCGAATGTTGTTCTGTTGTGTCGACAATTCTGATAGACAACAGGTTTGTTGAACAGAATAATTGTTAAGAATTCTTTTTAAATTCATTTTCTGCCCAAAGAATTCATTCACAGAAATAGCGAAACTTCTTTCAGAGTTCTTCAGAGACTTAGATGTCGTGCCTTCGGATGTGATCGCAGGACTCATACTTTTAAGAAGAAACCAAAGGCTTGAGCGCCGAATAGTTGTCGAAAAGCGTCATAACGATACGCATCACTTCCTGTCAGGAGTTGCCGTCACTTCAAATACAAAATTTCTTGACGTCAATCATCCGGTGGTCGCCGATGAAATCAGGACATTGATTCACTTTTTACACTACGGGTTAGCTGTTTATGGTTGGCCAATATTTATGATGATGAACAGCGCCACCGGTTGCTGTCAACTCTGTCCTAATATGAATTGTTGTTCAAATAGTTGGATGTGTTGTTTTAATAGATCGGCACATAAACAGAAGTCTAATATCGTTGTGGAAGATAACTGTTGTGAATGCAATTTCGCTGCCCTTAAGAATATGTGCGAAACTCACAACTATGAGATGATTTACGCCACATATCACGTGGCCATCGGTGAGCCCCCATTCTTCGTGGCGCTCGACTACGACAAAAACTCTATTGTGATAAGCGTTAGGGGAACCCTCTCTTTACATGACATTATTACTGATCTCAACGCAGAAGGAGAACTTCTTCCCACAGATCCTATCCATGACGACTGGTTGGCTCACAAAGGAATGGTTGAGGCAGCCGTCTATATTAGGGATAAACTCAAATCCGAAGATATTCTTAACAGAGCTTTTAATTACGCCCCCGAAAAAGGAACTCAAACCTTTCAAATAGTATTAGTCGGCCATTCATTAGGTGCCGGAACGGCAGCTATTCTTTCAATTTTGCTCAAACAGGAATTCCCAGATTTAGTATGCTTTGCATTCGCCCCTCCCGGAGGACTGTTGAGTGCACCGGCACTCGAATATACCAAAGAGTTCATCATTTCAGTAGTTTTAGGGAAAGATGTGGTCCCCAGACTTGGTTTACATCAAATGGAAACCCTTCGCTTCGATCTCATCAATGCTATTAAACAGTGTTCGGATCCCAAATGGAAGATCATAGGAGGCGGAGCTCTTTGCTGTTGTTCTTCCAAAGAAAAGTCATTAGCCATCAGTTCTGAGGATATTTGTGATTCTATCAAAGAGTTAACTTCTCATCCAATCGATGATTCGATTGCACTGACAGTTCATTCGCCTCTTTACCCGCCCGGACGTATCATTCATTTGGTTCGAAATCATCCAAAAAAGTCTGAGTAAGTCTTTCAATCTTTTTGTTCGCTTACATACTTCTTGAGCTCTTTTCAATGTATCTTCTCCTCTTTTGCTGCAATAAGAATTAAATATGAGTCCAATTGGAGGTATTATTGCTTTCATTATTTCTTTGCTTAAATCCGATGTTTTTTCCAAATATTTTACATAAAATTAACTTTTAGACAATTCGTTGGCAAAAAAGAGCCGGTATTCCAGGCTTTGTGGGCCGACAACACCAACTTCAACCAAATACTCATCTCACCGGTTATGATCCAGGACCATATGCCCGACAAAATGTTGGAAGCTCTCCAAAAACTGTTAATTCATACGGGACCGGCAAAACCACAAAGAAAAATAGCCACTAATATCTCTCAAAGACCGATAGAACCGAAAGAACCCCTTTTAGCCAATAATGCGTCCAATAGTTACAAATCGTCGGAAACTATTAATCAAAGGACTGTAGTATTAGAGACCAGTTTCACAGATTCGCCGCTCATTGCACAAAATGCACAAAACAATAAACGCTTAAACAGTAGATCTGTTCGCCCGAACCAACTTAATACAAATTCGACAAAATTAGATCTTATGCGCGACGACTGGTTCGGTGCGGCGCCATTAGCTTCTCCTGAAACAATGAGCGATGTCTCGAGTATATCTTCGAGAAGCACTGGGGTAAGAGTCAGTTGGGCGGCACTTCCAGTCTTTACCGTCAATAATGATAAACAGAAAGTAGTTACATTTCAGCCGAGCGCTGATATTGTTTCGCCATATTGTGAGCCAAATGCAGAAGTGGTCACTCATATGAACGCTGAGTTGAATATACCGCTCGTAGAGAATGACAATCAAATGGATTCAAATATCAATTCAATCGATTTCATTAATAAGGATTTCGAAGACAATCGAAAGGCTCTTAATTTAAAATTTATTTCTGATAATAATAACGAAACTCAAACCAATAGAAACAATGAATACTACGGTTTGTTGGAAGTAAAGGACCAGAATTATAACAATCCCTCCTCCAATTCCTCGGATAACAACGCCCAGGAATTCAATTCTTCAGAAGTACTTGACTCTCGATGCGAGTCGACTAATGAAAACGAGTCTTTGCCGGCATTGCATCGATTTTCTTCAGACACTGATTTAAGCACTACTCTGGATGTAAGACCACCGCCATTGCGAAGAAGTCATGAAGAGATCCATTTGAACAATTTGGACGATTCTATTAATGTATTTGAAGGCCAGTCTCAAAGTGTTAGCCAAGAACAAACTAATGAAAACTCGAATTCGGGTGAAGTGTCGCCCACTCTTCTAATGCTCTTCCATAAACTCCTGACCATTGAGTCGCCGACATCTGATTCAGTTAACCATAACACTTGTGAATCGGACGTAAACGCCAACCAAATTTCTAGTCATTTTTCTGGTAATCAGTTCTAAGTCATGGTTAAAGTCACTCCAATTAATCCCATTTCATATATTATTCGTCATTTTTTTGTTTCATTTAAATAATAAATTAATCAAATATTTTGAATTTTTTCGAAATGACACAAATTTCATATTCTTTTAGTATTTAAATGACATTTATCTGCAAAGAAAGACTTGTTTTAATATTTATCGCTTCGATTCTTCAATCCCTCATAAATTAGATTTTAAACATTTGAAGAAAATATAAAAATATTCCTTAAATTATATTTATATATAATTTTAATTAAAATACATTTTCCAAACTATTTCTACAAATCATTTGCTGTTAATAGTCATAAGACAATTGATTGTCTCAATTAGAGAATCAGTTTTGTGGTACTGAACGTCAAAATAAAATGAAAACATTTATTAATTGAACGAAAAAATAGTCAATTATTGCCTTTTAATGTGATATTTATTGAGAAAAAGGCACAGATTTATGATTTGAAACTTTACACAGATTTAGATGTAATGCTATTATTAGTGTTATCTGTACTTAACTTAACTCATATTCAATAAAAAAAATATATTTACCCTTAAAATTAATTCAATAAAACAAAATATTTTCAACTTTATTTCAATTGAGTTTTTATTTCATCGATTTTCTGTAACTTTTTCAGGAGTTTAATGTTTTGCCAAACAAGTGAGTGTTGCCCAGGGAGAACTGTGAGAACAACTCAATCACTGATAGACCTTATTGATGGCTCTTTTCCATGATTTGCTCGGAATCAC
>JAQGAR010000838.1:0-11834 GCA_034697865.1 Oribatida sp.
GCCTCCGAGAGTAGCTTATCGTTAATATAATGGGAAATGTGTTTCACTAATAATTGGCTCATAGTTTGGGCCGTAATTCAAAACAAGTCTAACAATAGTTTGATATAATTTTAACCAAACTCACAATAAGTGATATATTTGCAACGAATAGATTTTATCCTTAACTAACTCTAATATAGTGATTCCTAAGTGCACAGCACTGTCAGCCCCCAACTCATATGAGCTCTCACTATGTTATTGCCCGACATATAAGCCGTTCATTTAATTTATTTTTATATAAGATTTTCATTTAATTTGCTGATAGCGGGAGACATAAAATATTCCGACCCTTTTGACACTGTATTTAAAGGGAATGGGCTCTAATGCCTGTACTCTCTTTGTATATTTGGTTTATATTAGGCGTTCGGCCCCTAATTCACCAGAGGATTAGTGCTCAAGAACTGGGGTATTAGTGCAGAGAGAGAGAGAGAGAGAGAGAGAGAGAGAGAGAGAGAGAGCATGTTTTGACCAAATGGGTTAATGTGTAGCTGAGTTAACATTTGATGGCCTGCCCCCGCATTGTCTCCATTCGTATCAATTTAAGTCAATGTCATTGGACTCAACTGTTGTATAACTTTTATTTTGAAAACTGCACTAAAAATAGGACACAGAGTCGTAAAAAGGGAGTCAATAGGGAGAGTGCCCTAACAGCTAGCATTTGGGGAAATACTGTTCTCTACAAATACGACCTATTCAATATCAAGCTTGCCAAGATTACCAAGAATATCGAGAATTATTATCCTTTAAACCTGAAGTTTCACTAATATTTCCTCAGAAGAGATAAAAATTAATTTCTAACAGAATAAATTATAAAAATTACCAAGTTATAAGTTATACCTTAGGGATCCTTTATGAATTTTTGTATATCTTGGTTATTCCCTCTAATCAATGGTTTCTAAGAATTGAGTTCAACGAAGAGTAGAAAATGTATTGAATTATTGGGAATATAAATATGTAATGCATTGGATGTGGTATTCGAGAGCACAGGCTTTAAGATATGATTTGCTGAATAAGGGATTGGATTGAATTTCAAGTGCTTTTTCTGTATTATTTGTCCATTCATTTGATTGAATGTTTCGATTTGTTTCTTAAGAAATAAGAGAAAGTCTTTTATAATCTAATTCTTTGTCAAAAAATAAATGTTTCGTTCAATTCGTTAAATGTATTCAAATATATAATTTGAATAAGAATTAAGAGATTTATCAGAGAATTAGTTCACAAATAGATTAGAAGACAAAGTGTTTTAAAAGAAGTTTATTTAATACTAAAGAAGTTCTTTAAGAAAATCCTAATTATTATTGACAGAAGAGTTGCCAAAAAGGATTAAGTCTTCCTCTTTAAACAGAGAGGAAAGGGATTAAATTTGATTCTAATCTCTCAATAATAAGATTATTAATATTCTTCTTGTCTGGTGTCAAATGATTACAATTCTTGTGTTCATTCATTTGAATTTGAATTGACAATAAATAGAGGAGAGGGAGGAACCAGAGTGAGAATGTATGGCATAGGGTCTAGACTTAGATTTTCATTGATAAATGTTGTTATTGTTTTGAGGGATGGTTTAAAAGATAAGGCAAAGGATGTCTAATCTTTCAATAAAACTGTTAATAATTTAAAAATTTTGTCAATGAAATTTAAGAAGAGTGAGAGAATGAAAGTGTCAGGCTAAATCTGGGAGTGTCACCACCCTCCTCATCCTTTGTTTCCACTCTTAGGAAAGTAGTGGCGAATAGTGACTGAGCGACAAATAGGAGAAAAACAAAACAAAAGTTGTAAGGACTCTAATTTTGACTTTAATTAAGCGGAACTTTTGATTCAATGAGGTGTGATCTCTTTATCAGAGGGATGTGTGCCTTGAATTGCAAGGACTGTTGTTTGCCATAGAATTAGTGTTTGTATTTTTGTCAGACAATTGTAATTTGGGCTGAGTTTGTGCACAACCAGAGCCAACATCACCGGCAAAGGCCTAACAAATTGCTGACTGAACTGACTCTACAAACGAATTGATTAATCAAACCATTGAATGAATGAATGAATTGACTGACAGCCAGAATAATCAGCCGGTGTTTGAGAATCAATGTAATGATGAAAAGCAAACTTCAAATAATAAAACCATTGTTTATCTTACCGTTGAGTTGTGTTAAGGAATTATAAGTTCCTATTCTGTCCTAAAAGTCTTTATTATTGCTCAGATCTTCGGCTATTCGGCCCTCATTTGTAGGCTTCGAAGGCAAACCTTATTTAATGCAATTACTATTAGAAGTGTTTCCAAGTCTTAACTGTTTGTCTCATTAGCTTTATTTTTATACCTCGCTATTTATTCTGAGCTCTATTCCAATTAGTTTACAAATGGTATTCAATTTACAACTTTTTGCAAACTTTTTATCTCTTAATGAAAATTAGAGAAACAAATATATGTTTACTTATACTATAAAAATGTATCACATTTTCAGTCACTTTAATATATTTTTTCATAGAGAGTGTGTAGGAGTGAAAAATTGAATTACTCCTGGATTCAGGTTTCCCTCTAAGAGTGTGAGGACCGGAGAATTCCATACTATTTACTGAATGACAACCAAATGCAATATTAAATAACATATAAGAAAATATTCGTTATTTTTATATTTGTTATATTTCTCTCTTGTTTTCAAAATAACAGATATGTTCTGCAAATATGTCTTTTATTGAATCATATTGTGACCACAGCTCTGAGTTATGTGTGGCCCCGATGATGAACGGCCCCAACCATCAGCACTGAGGTCAGTTCCCTAATGAATAGCAATGCCATTGACCATAATTTTTTGATGGATTATATTCCATAAAAGCACTCAATTCTGAATATTATTCTCATCCGATTGAATTTTATCGCATACTCAGCATCTTTTTGGGAATCACCAAGCCCATAAACTAATTTAACAATAAACAATCAGTTAAAAACAATGCATGGTGAACATTTGCAACATTCTTTGCGACTTTATTTTTACTAAGCTCAGGCATCACCAAGCTTTTCTACTTCAGGAGGATAGTGGGGGATTATCCAACAACCCCTTGGTGTTGCTTGACCAAGCTTAATTTTTCAGATATATTTTCTAACAAATAAAGTCAACAAAAACTTTATTGTTTAGAATTTACACAAAAAAGCGAATAAAACTAATAATTGTCTAAATTATTGCTCATTTCAATTGAGAAGACATTAAAATAGCACAAAACAAGGGATAAACTAATGATGAGTTCAACGATTTTGGCGAAAAAATTTATTCTTCAATTGTAGTCCTAAAGTGTAATTGAATTTACATATTATGCGAATAAGTAATAAATTAATGCATTTGAAGTCACATTCAGTAAAACTAATTTGTTATACAAAACACAAATTACATTCAAATACAGACAAGACTTTTATATAAATTCAAATAAAAGTGTTTCAGAAATACATTCGCACAGAAATTTGTGTATTACTTGGCTTTAGTTTAGCATAAGGAAAGCCTACTCTGGATGAAGGCTTGATGTTTTGCATGGATGTGCAAGAGTTGGTATATTGATTTTATTGACAGCTGTATTAATGAAGGTTAAGCATAGAAATGTTAGTTGTTTACAGTGGTGAACCCCCACTTTTATGGTCCTCCCTGATTACTCCCGATTATTATGCTGTTCGTCAGCTTCAGTGCAATGCATGAGTGGCTCATCAGTGGAAAAACGGTAACACAATTGACAATCAGTTTGAATGAAAGTAGAGAACAGAAAAACCTACTCAATGATGATTGTGAGGCCTGGCTTTCATGTGTGTGTTTGTGCACTACATTCCTCTCCGCGTATTTGTGAGGCCGACACGAGTGGAATAACTAATGGACATCAATAAGAAGAATAAAACTGTAGGGAATGATGTGCTGTGCATTGGATTCAAAGCACACAGAATTTCAATACTCTGTCTTCTGATAGAAAACTAAAGTACTGTATGTTATGTTATATATTGTTAGTGAGAGGTGTAGAGCACAGGAACTGCACAGCACTGTAAGGCCAGACATGAATTACTGGCGCTTTTCAGTGTTGGCGTAAATAAAAAGCGATAAAATAGATTATAATTTATATGTTTTACTATTTTTATAGATTTATTTATTTTCATCTCTGAAACGAAGAAAACGTTTTGTTTATTGACTTCTTTTGAATCATAATTTTTATTACTATTTTTTTGAATAACATCCCGATCGTTAAAATTATTGTATTGCAGGCGTGTATTGCCGTGAATTCTGTCCATTTATTCTGAACGATACTTATCTTAATGTGAATTTAATGTTAAATAACTTTGGTTTTAATGGTTTTCATAAATTGGGGAAAATTTTTAATCAAAAGTAGTATTCATTTAATCAGAAAATGTTTACTGAAATAAAGTGTTAAAAACTGTGAGATTATTGGATAATTAGTGGAGGACTCGACCCAAGGGTTATAAATATAAGTTCTGCACAATGATGGCCTCCCCTTAATGGACAGGCATAGGGAGACATGAGATGAATTTTATTAAGAAGCGATGGTATAATACACTGTCACAAAGATTTGATTACGACTACCGTTCCTTAAGAATTCTTCGTCAGCTCTTCTCTATTGGAAAATAACTGTTAAGACAGAGACGTGAGGGTTGGCTCGAAATGAAATCGAGACCAGACTTTCAATTTGTAATTTGTCAGACAATTTTCAAGTCCATAGCCTTTTGTTTGTAGCGTTTTGTCGACTGTACTGATAGTCCGCATCAGTGACTTGTCATCAGAGCTGATGGCCTGTCCTCTCAACTCAACCATAGCTTTAGTCTAAACTTCTTTACGTTATGTTTATATAAGTGTATCATAAGATGGGAGGAAAGTCACAAAAATTGATAATAATTTTGTTGAGACAAAGAAGGACTGACTCTACAGAAAGATATCAAAGACAACATCTGTTACTCTCTTCACTACTTCTTATGATTAACTAAAAACTGATTCTCCGCTCAGAATATTCTTTGAAATCACTTTTTTTGACTGACTCTCGAAAATAATAACTTTTGTATAAGTTTTGAATGAATATTTGCTGAATTGTGAAGTTTTTGCTCAATAGTCTCGAAGTGAATGCCATTTCACTGTCTTTTGAGATCCCTTTCCCTTACTCTTGTAATCTATTAAATATTTCAATAGGAATAAAATAAATTTGTTTATTCTTTTGTGAAGAGCTATTCAAAACTATTCGGATGAGTTTAAGAGTTTTTGTTATTATTTGGGAATTCATGAGACGCTGAACTGATTTTTCAATATTTTTTTCTTAAATTCAAAGCTTTATTTTTGGGTAAATATTATACTAATTTTTAAATAAAATGATTTTTAAATTATTCTGAATTACGACGAAAAACATTTTCGTAGAACAGAATTCCTGGAAAATCTAAAATTCAAAATCAAATGAAAGTCAATAAATGTCTGGACTTTGGAAATGTTTGACTCTATTTGTAGTCTTAGAGGAAATTGAAAATCAAATAAATTCTTTACAAATTTTTTTTTATTCCGATTGAAATTTGATTAGACTTTTCAGTCGTTTCCCTAACTTCTGGGCATTAAAAATGAAATAAAAACTTATCGATTGAAAACACAAAATCAGTTGAAAGGAGAAAATGCTAAGAAAATATTCGCTAACTTTTCGTCTTTTGTTGTCAATAAAAGTTAGCGAAGAATATATCGAAGGAATTCATTTGACAGAACTCAGGGCTAAACATCCTCTGAGATAGTCGTCTAAATACATGGGTCTGGGAGTCAACACAAGCCTTCGGGAGCCATAAGTTTGCATCAGAAATGCTCCTAATAATAGTAGTAATAACAGTAAAAACTAACTTTCAAAGTTTTGTATCACAAACAGAGCGAAAAAGTAAACTATTTTTTCTGTTCACTCATTCATTCATTTCTTAAGCCCAGAGAGAAAAGAGTCAAATATTACATAATTTCAAGCCTTCCATACATTTCTTGTCTATAACTGTATTTTTTGCCATCTCGGTGCTCTTCCATTCTCTATGATAATCACCTGAAGGCAGAGCACAGCACCAGAGCACTGACAGGAATGCCAAATATGGTCTCTTCCTATAGGGGCCTGAGATTAGAATCGAATCAATTCTTAACATCTATTCTTCACATTAGAAGAGATGAAAGTGAAGTGCAATTTGTGTGCAAAGAATACTAAATGAGAGCACAGAATGAAGTCAAAGGCGCTCAGCACATGGATTGTAATATTAAAACAGTAATTGTGTTAGAATTGGATTCATTGCGGCATAAATTTATCAAAAACTTCATTAGCCTTTTGTCTGCGCTTTAATACAACTGTTTGGTAATTGACTCAATTTTTTGCACTCATTTTATTGCCGTTTCTTAAGAATATTTTCCGCTTAAAAGCACAGCAAAAGAATATTCTGTTATTTTGAATAATTTATGGATTAATGTCTGAAATGAAATTATGTTAGAAATTGAATGAATGAGAAAATGAATACAAATTATTCATTAATTAGATGTGAATATAATTTTGTGAAATTAGAACTCAAATTATTAATGATAACGAATTTTCGGCCAACAAATGGTGTTTCCTATGATTGCGTTCATTAGAAATGTTTGAGATTTTCTGACAAAGAATTCCTCTTAAGTCTTGAAGATTTCATTTCCTCTAAAGATCTAAAATGTAAAACAGAGTTATTCTGAGCAAAATATTGACTATATTTTCACAAATAAGAGACAAATGTGGCATAAATTTGGCATTTGTTTCAAAATACTCGCTATTTTTGGAGTCGAATAAATTGTAGTCAACTTCCAAATCAACTCAGACTTCAAGAAAAGACTGAAAATTTGTTTTCATTCACTCACGTCTTGAGGTAGTGCTCAACACAATTGTGACTGAATTTCGGCGGAACTCATACTTGAGTTGAATCTCAATCAATACAAATATAAAGATATAGACGTTTCTCAACAATAAATGTAATGTTATTCCTCTCCACTCAATGAATAGACAAAAGCAGAGGATTCAGACGTCGAGTGTATAGGAATTCCCAAATTGTTTCGCCTCCAAAACTGAATGCCTTATATCTCATGTGTTGCCAAACATAAAAACACAATATTCCTATCGAGGAGTGAATGGAAACTATTTTATTATAAGCTTTTCGGGTCTTCACTACAAATACCTTCCAATTATTGAATAATAGGAACGAAAAGAAGAAAAACAAAAAACGCTCCGAAAATAGGTTTCAATCATTTGAGACAAATCCAGAACTTGTGCTGATGTCAGCACTTCATATGATTTTTAGTCCAAAATAGCAATCGATAAGCAATTGGCTAATAATCTGTTTGTTTTGCGTCGCTTTTCGCTAATCACTCATCGATTTTGTTATATTTTGATGAATTGTTGACACAGTTTTCAAAGTGGAGTCAAAAACAGTTATATTCCGTAAACAACTCATAAAGTCATTTAGTTTTAATCAAATTAAGACCAAGATTCAAATTCTAAGAATATTCTTTAATAGATTAAATAAATACTTCTTTTGAAAATATCAATAAAATTGTATTAAACAAATGCTTATCGATTGAAATCATTGATAAAACTTAAGAGACTTTTCTGAGTGAAAAAGTATTATAGAGTTTATAGAAATTTGAGACTCTTTTCGGAGGAATTGTTTTATTCTTCACTGGTTTTTATCGATAATCATCTGCAGAATATTCAAAGAATTGTAATGAAAATCAGTATTTTGTGTTTCAAATACGGTTTGCAATAAATTATTCACAAATGCATTAATAAAATGCATAAAAAATGTAAACAAAAAGTAATGTTAAGAGTAGTTAAGAGCTATTGATTTCAAAGTCAGAGTCGTATAAAAACTAATGCATTCGTTGAGTGTAATAATGGATTGAAATTTTAGGGTTTGCCTTATGTTTGAATGCTTTTCATAACAAGATTTTAATCGGAAAGTTATCAAGTTAATGTGGTTTGTATTTCAGTGGACTGTTGGGTCAGTTGTGGCCAATAATTATTGTTTGATAAGAGGATAGGAATGCAGTAATTAGTGTTCAGATGAGACTAAAATAGCATCCCTTTTATTATTATTAAGTACTGAATATTCAAAACATGTATTCATTTGTGAAATAAATATTGAAATTACTGATAACACAGTTCTGATAACACTCTGTCCGTCCGTCCACTCTATTATGTATTATATACTAAAGGTATTATTTTAGTACTGAAATGCTATTAAAACAAATCATTTTTTGCCATTAAATGACGAATAAGTTATGTATTTGTTATGAATATTGAAACGAAAGTCATTTCATCCAAAAAAACACATTAGAAATCACTTTTCAAATGACTTTACTTAAACTGATATCGATTTCTGTGAAACATTGGAATTCGTGGAAAATAATGAGTAAAACACCAAAAATAGGCAAAAAAAAGTTGAAAACAGAAAATGCATTAAATCTTTATTTCAGGCATTCTTTCAATGATTTATTTATTTTCATTAAATAGCGAATAGTTTTTCTAAAATCTTTGTAAAAGACTCTCATATTTAATGCATATTTGTTTTTCTGAATAAAAATCCCATTTTGGAAGTAATTTAACTATTTTATTGTTATTACTAAACGCTATTGCATTGAAACCTCTATAAATAATTTACGCAAACTTCAAATGAAAATATGCAAGGTTAAGCATTTTAAAATATGTTTGCTGTGTAATAAAAGTGATCAAGGTCTAAAATATGAATAAGCATGAACGTTTTCATGCCATTTATGAGGTATTTATCTTGGTCACTCTAGTAGACCACCTTGAACATGGGATAATTAATGCGAGGAAAGGAAAGACATAGGAATTAGGACTGATTTGCATATGTTTTGTGAATGCGTTTCGCCTGCGTTTGAGAACATGACTCTGAGCTCATCCTCTCAGTCAGAGCGAAGATATTGAGCCCCTTATGAATTATTTATGGGATTATTTAATAAAATTTTGGTTATTTATTATTTTAATACTTGAGAGAGAAAACCAAATTTCAAACCACAGACACAGAATCAGAGACAAAGCGTTTGCATAAGTTCTCTGTTGAATAGATAATAGTGGTGTGCAGTGGAGAGCCTTAATTTTGAACGTTTATTTATTACCTGTGCTATCAATGTCTGCTCAGGTCCACAATGTTTGTGTGTGTTCTCGATATGTGTTTTGCATAATTTGCATATTTTTTTCTCTCTCTTCAAAAGCATATAATTTGTTATTTGTTTTATTCATTGCTTTTCTCTTCTCTTAAATCTTATTCAGTAATTATATATTGAAATCACTATAAAATGTCAGTTTAGAGAAGAAACTCCTAAAACTCATGATAAAAACTGATGGCACTCAAGATTTTTTATTCAATGGACAGATATTATTGTGCTCAAGCTTATCTGATTCTCTCCACTGAGCAATTAAAATTAAAACCATTAAAACCTAGATATTGAGCTCAGATATCAAATGACAGGAATAGAAATTAAAGATTCAAATGTTTTTGTTTACTTTTGAATGCAATTTGATTGCAAATAGTGAACAGAACAGTGAATAGAACATTGACCTTGAAACTATTGTATGTAATTGAAACTTGCAATTTAAACAATAACGATACCTTGCTGGAAATATTTTGAGTCAAGGTTATTGGGTTAATCGAGGCATTCATCGAAATTGAAATTTGAGTCTTTGACATAGAAAACTTGGTAGTATTAATTAGCTATCAAACTTTTAAATTCAATTCATTCCTGGTTATAAGATTTTAATGCTTTCCTAAAGGTTTATTGATAAGAGTCAATAGATTTTTCTGCTTGGGTAGTCCACCGGTTCATCTTTTGTGGTTTTTAATTGTCAGATAAAATGAGCAAAAAATCGATTTCATTGTTAATCTTTTGAATTATTTTTAAACCAAGAATAGACTGATTTGAAAGCCGTGTTTTTCGGATTACTTTTTATTGGTTTTCTTCCAATGATTTTATTTGAGATTATAATTCAAAACAAAATACTAATGAGATTTAAATTTGAAAAACAAAAATACATTAAAATAAGTCAGAATTGAAGTGATATTAAAATGTGGTAAAGAGATATATATTCTGATCCTTTACTTCCGTATTGAGAGACTGGAATTTTGGCTCAAAAAAGAAGTAAATCATTCGTTAGAGACATAAAAAGAAGTGAATATTAAATTCATGGGAATTATCAGTTTTGTGCAACTCTTCATTCATAAGTATGATTGGAAGGCAGTCCACACCCAATTTGGCTGAAGTATGAGATCCTTTCTTAAGCCTTAAGATTCAATTTTTGGTTTTACTTGAGTTTAAATCTCAATATAAGTCGGAAACCGATTTCGGAAAAAATGTTTTTCATCTTTAGTTCAGACATAAAATCCGTTTTTAACATAAGTATTAGTTTTTGTTTTTCCACAATTGCAATGAATAACTAATTTTATGTTTGAGATTTGAGTCTAATTTATGGGAAAACATCCCTTTAATTGTCGTAATCCTTCTCTAAACACGAATTTACGAATTAATTGAATTTTTGAAAATTTTGTTATTCATTGGCGAGAATTTGCCAAATGTTTGAAACTTGTTATGAAATGCAATCATTTATCTCTTATTTCTTAATAATTGAATAAAAATTTAGACGATTTATCGCTCGGTTCGTTAGATTCTGACCTTTTCTTCACTTTGTCTGCGCTTTGATTTCGTATTCAAATCCGAAGGAAATTATCATAAAATTAATTTCAAAGAGAATTAGTTTCAAAAATAACTGTATTCGAGATAAACGTCTAAAACAGTCAATCCTTTCGGCAAATGAGTTGACAGCTTAAGACGGGACCCATTCCTACCCTCCACTCCACTCAATAAGCTATCGTTGGCTCGAAAAATGCAAATCTGATGAAAGACTCGATTGAATAGTATTTTTGTTTCTTAGAGTTGTTATGTGTTTAACAAAGTTTTGAAAAAATGTCAAAAAGACTGAGAAGTGATGAACAGAAAAAGAGGAACAAATCCCAGAGAATCAGTCAAGCAGTTGATTGGGAGCCCATCTCTAAATCCTACTCAATCTCCCAGGATAATTTGAAATATTCAAATTTCATCAATTTCTAGTCAAAACAAAAATAAAGAATTTTCAGTAAAGTCTTATATACAAACATTTTCTTCATTTGCGAGAATAGACTTCAAATCGATTAGACATTAAATAAATTGAGTTTTTGAGCACATTTTTCAGTCTATTCTTGCAGAAAATCGACGCAAATTTTATCGCCAAATATATAAACGACTCTTTGAAAAAATCTCAGACTTAAAGTCATTTAATAAAAGCAATATTTTTATCTATAAAAATGAATTTCTGAATAAGTGTTGTGAAAAAATATACATTTATTATAAAAATATTTAGATTTTAACTGAAATTTTCCATTGAATTGAGTTTAAAGTTCATCAAAATTTCAGTCAAAGCCATCGATTGATAGCTTTAATGAATAAATTATTCATAGCTTTGAAGCGAAGAAAAATAAAACTTATTTTTATCGACAAAAATATACTCAAAGAAAGAATTAATGAATTATTTTCTCTCTGAATATAAAACTTCTTTTTTGATCATTAATTATGAATTGAAGTAAAAATTGACTAAAAGAGTGATAGTCTCGCACACAGAGGAAGGCATTTAAGGGATGAGGAGCGGGATGTAGGAGTCGATCCTTACGCAAACAAATTTGTTTTAAAGCAACAAAACTTATGGTTTTAATCAAGAATTCAGTCATAAATTTAAACTCGAATATCAAATGG
>JAQGAR010000839.1:0-11832 GCA_034697865.1 Oribatida sp.
ATTGAATGCTCTAAAGGTATTTTAAGAAAACTATTGCAACAGATCTCTAACAATAAAAAGAAATTAAAAATAAAGTGCTTTAAAAAAAATTGTCCCTCACTTTATAACGGCATGCCGGTAGACACCATACATGCTTTTTTCGAAAAATGGTCAAACTCACTTATACCGGCATGCAGCTGTTTTCGAGGTAATACGGTACAATAAAATTCGTCGATTTTACAAAAAGGTCAGGTTCAAGCAAGCTCAAAATTCAGGGGTGTATAGTCTTTACATCCTTTGTCTTTACTGAGTTTATTCATTGCATTTTCTCTGAATATCTTTGTCTTTTCCTGAATTTTCTATATTTTTCAGACTTATTCCGTGGTATTCAAAATGACATTAAATGACATTATCTGACATTCAAACCAGTTTTGAATATTTTAATTCTTTATTTTTCTTTAATATTTTTCGAATTTTAAGCTCACAACTGAACTATTGAAACATAAATGCTAAAGTTCAATTCATATACATATTTTTCGATATGAATAAATATTGTGACACAAGTGCTTCAATCAAAAATATTAGTTCATCTTAGGAATGGCAAGGTAAACACTGAATATTTTATAATAGTTTCAAAAGCCAGTTTTACATGAAAGAACTTTGAAAATTGAAAAAAATTCCTTTATACATTCTCCAGTGTATTTACTGAATTTATTCCTGCGAGGCTGCTATTTCCATGGGTGTCCATTGAATTTACTAAGAATAAGAAAGTTTCCAAAGATTCAATATTAAGAGGTTATTTTCAATTATACCCTTTTGCGTAACCATGATTTTTGCTCGACTTCAACAATAAAACGCTTCTTTTCAAATCAAGGCTAACTCCCATTGATCATCAATGAATTTAAGAACTGTTTTGAATTAACTTGTTATTTTGGTAAGCTTTCATTTATGAAAAGATATTTCACTCAAAAGAAATTCTTTCAATTTATTCATTGAAGAGAAAAAATCTTGAATTAAATGAAAGGAAATCGTTTTTTTCCGCAATTCTTTAGTTTTTCTTTGAACACCTTGCATATAAAACACTTTTGTAATTTGGCTTCAAATTGATAAAAACAAGTATAATGAAAATCTTATCAGTCAAAGAATATTCATCTGGCAATTGGTTGAAAAATGAGCTAAAAATGAATATTTTTTATCACATGAATAAACTCTTCAGTTTTTATGGGTTAGAGTCGGGGACCGACAAAAAGATTCAGAGATTTCTTTTCACATTAACTAATGTAACCCTCATTATTGACGCGTTGTTCTGGATAATCGTATATTTCCTCGACGTGGAAGTCTTTCATATGTCCTGGGTTATTAAGATGGTGATCAGAGTCATTTCTTTTCTGTTATACATAACCCGACACAAACGCCTCATCGAAATCTCAAAGAAATTAAATCACGACTCTTTGGATAAAAATCTTAATAAAGTATCACTGGTTCTATTCATTACCTGGTGCGCTGCCTTGATGTGCATGGTTCCCTCAATGATCAGATGGACGAGAGATGAGGCCCAAAAAGACAATCTTGGTCTTAACAGTGAAAAATGGAATCTCTTTATTTTCACTATTCTAAATATGTTTGGTGAGCCTTCTCTTAGTTTTAAACTTTATTATATTCAGTTTGGTATAAAATCTGGTTTAAATATTTTATTTTGTGGATTTTTCATAAAGAATTTATCAATTTCAAGCACTCCAACAAGCTACTGATAGCCAGAGGCGGAGGGACATAGCCCAAATATCACCTTTGAATTATTTGCTCGCCGTAACCCCACCCCCTCTAAAATAGGCAAAATCTAACATTACGTCTAACAGCTACTAGGTCTGTGAGTTTTGAATGATAGAAAAGGATGATTATTTAAAAAATTTTAATGTCAAAGGTTCCCAAGATTTTTTTTTGAATTTCAAAGTTTAAAAGATGCTCCATTGAAAATAGATTAGTTGTGAATAGTTATGAATAGAATTGATATGTGTGCTCAAAGGGAGAGCGCTGGTATAAATAAATTATAAGCAAAACAATTGTATTGCAAATGACAATTGATACAAAACAATACTTTGATTTTGTTGGCTGACCAATGAATCAGGTGATCATTATGTGCAAGATCATTTTCTGTTAAAATTGTTAGATTTGATCCGGAATCGAACCTAGATTTTGAAGTTCTCGTGTACACCACTGATATTCACATCACTAGCCTAACAATGTTTATATAATAGTGTTTGTGTTAGAGTGAGTGAGGCTCTTGGTTCAATAAAAAGATTGGTTCAACAATAGATTGTTCAATAAAACATTGTTACAACTTTCCTTATGAAGAGATAATTTGATTTATTTTAATCTAATAGGAGTTGTTTACGGCTTTGGAATTGGAATAATGCAGGTCTTGGTATATTTCCAGACACATTACATAATGTACCGAGTCAAGCTTAACCATTACAATGAATTGAGCAACAAGTCTACGCAAAGGGACTACCATAGGATCCGCCACTTCAGGCTTGAAGAGATCCGAATTAGAGAACTCGAACAGGACTTTAACGAACTCATCGGTTATATACCTACAGTTTGGATGACAGAGCTATTTGTAAGATTGTGCTTGGGCATTACCAATATTGTTCTTAAGCCAGTGAGTGTCGATCAGATTATTCTTTACTTCTTCGACACAATTATATTTCACTCAATTCTTTTGACGACAATTATATTCGTCGGATATTTTGATATGAAATATGACACCAATTCGGTGATCGCTATCGTCAACAAAGCCTTTCCGCCCAAACCCTCACATGACTTGAGCTTTGAGCTCGAATTGGTCAAGTACCTTTCAGAATTATCGAGCAGGACTCAAGCCCCGATCAGATCGCTGGGACTCTTCACAATAAACGGAAGTTTTATTCTGGTCTCCGCCAACGCGGTAATCAGTTTCTCGGTGATGTTTATTCAGTTGCTTCAGGGATTTCCCAAGTCGGGAGTGCCCAAGGTTTAATTATGTTAAATTAAATTATCAAGAACTTTATCATTTTATTTGTAATTCTATACAAAGTTAAATTATTTCTTTTGAAGACAAGTCATTTGATAGAAAAACTTATTTAATCAAGATTACATTTATTGAATAGGTGTCCAAGATGGATAATCGGAAAATCCCCCTGAGCCGACAAAGTGCAAAAATTCCCACTGAGCGGGAAGCCCCTTATACCCCCCTTAAAACATAATTTATTATAATTTTATAATGTAAATATAATTTCCCGAAAAAGTGGGAAAAGGGTCATTTTTCTGACTAATTTAGCAGAAAATTCGGTTAAAATGGCCAAAATGAGTAAATTTAAAGCAAAATTTAGGATTTTTAGCCAGCAATTCACCCTCGCCTCTTTACTTTTGAACTCGAGTCAAACTCCCTCCCTGTATCTCCCTGAGTTGGTTGAGCTTGGACATCTATGATTTATGAACAAGATGTGCACATCACAACGTGTAGAGATAAACTGAATGTGCAATATTCAATTGATTTAAATTAGTTATTAACAACAAATCTTAGGAATACATAACATTCATAGAATATATTGTATGTTAATTCTATTAATTTTATGTCCTTTTTTAAAAACAATTAAATGCTTTGAATTTTTAATAAATTTGATTAAAAATTAACAAGTAATTTATTTTAAAGCTTTTAAAAACTGAAAAATAGATGTAATCCTTTATAAGTTAATATTTCCTTGTTTTTTTTTTATTATAATTGAGGAGCTAGAAACTTTTTAAAATGCCCAATATTTTATATTGAATAGATTAATTTGAGTTAAATTTTGAGAAAATTTATTAAATTAGTTTTCTTTATTAATAACTTCTTTAAGACCACCTAGTTTAATTTCCGATTCAGAATCATCCACCAGCATTTTACCTAATGAATCATTTTCATCCAGGGTTTTGTCCAAATTATCAACTAGATCACTTTCTTCCGGCAAATCTTTTGGTTTCAACTTTCCTTCCATTCCAACAATAAAACCACTGACGACTTCCTTAACGTCTTCCCCATCACTCCCTAACCCATTTCCGGAATCACTACCAATGTTATTGCCGCCATTACCGACCCCGGAGGTCCATACTGGCCTACGACCTGGTCGCTTTTGAGGAACGGGTGGAGGACCATTGCCTATCATACCATTTCCAGAGTGATTGCCCACATTATTACCGCCGTTTCCGCTATTCCAACTTGAAACCCCATTGTTCTGACCGGACCAATATCCAGTAAGACTACCACCCTTTCCATTTCCGGTATTATTACCTCGATTATTTCCACCCAAACCTGAGTGATGAGCAACAAACTCTGCCTCTTTTGCACCATCATCTACAACAACGACACCATTTCCTACATTATCGCCTGCATTGTTCCCACCGTTCCCTGTGTGCCATCCATGGATCCCATTATCATTTCCTGACCATAAGCCCCAATTTCCGCCTCCATCTCCATTACCCGAGTCATCACCCACACTATTGCCACCGTGTCCCAGATTATGACTATCTCCCTTTCCTCGGCCAGCATGTCCTTTAACGGGGTCAACATATACTTCGCTATTGAATGTATTATCGTCCGCATTGTTGCCACCATTTCCAACGTTCCAACCATTCAATGCGTTCCCATTACCGGAAATAATGCCAATGTTTTGGCCCCCGTTTCCATTACCTGAGTTCCCGCCCACATTATGGCCTCCAACTCCTCCATAACTATTAGCAGAGTTTGCGTCGACATTATTCCCTCCATTGCCAACATTGAATCCATGGCCCCCATTATTATTACCCGAAGCAATGCCAATATTGATCCCACCATTTCCATTGCCGTCTCCTTCATTTCCAAGGACACATTGAGTACCACTTGGTTTGACTGAACCAATTCCTTGTCCACTGTTACCATTCCCCGAGGCAATGGCTATATTCAAGCCTCCATTGATATTATGCCAACCGTTTTCCCCATTATTATTTGCAGCACCAAGGCCAATGTTAATAGAATTGAGCCCTGGAACTCGGCTTAACATTGAGGGTGCAGTGGGTCCGCAATAACAATTTTTATCAGGAATAACTGGTCTCGATGAAATTTGTGGCTCATCTGGCTTTTTCACTGGCGGTTTCTTTTCTGTTTCTTTTTTATCCAACTCAATAGGTTGTTCTGTGCTGGACTGCACTGGTTTTTTGTTTTCTATAGAACGCGAGTCTGTGTTTTCGACCATGTCAATTTGCGAACAATTTAGCAGTTTGTAGTGATGACCGAAAAAAGCGATATCATTCACTTTCAACTCCTTGACTGCCTTGCTAAAATCACACGATGTTGTCCTGATGTTATTCCCCTCATTGTCAATACTCCCGGTTATTATGTAAAGGCGACCCCTTTTCAAGTTGACAGCACATGAGTCTTGTGACGTCCATACAATATTGGAGTCCAGCGCTGACTTATGGTCCTGTTCCATCTTGTAAATATGCACCAATTTGAACTTATAGCCTACCTTGGTGCTGAATGAGCCTGGTACGGCTGAGAATATGCGGTCCGATATGACAAGCACCTTTATGACATAGTTAGAATTACAGTAGTGGTGCGTTAGGCTGTCCTCACAGTCTTGGTCAACACATAAGAACTGGGGGTTTAAGGGTTGAGTGCAAACACAAGAGTGGGTGGTCTTCACCACATACACACATATGAACAACACTGATATTTTCATTAAGTAAAACATTTTCAATTATGAACCTGATCAAATATAGAATAGAATAATATTCATTTGTATTGGAACTGATACAATTTAAAAACAACTCAGTTTGATCTTGATATCATTGAATGATGTTTCTGTTGACAATTTTTATTGACATTGATCGCTTTGTTAATCAGATTTATATCAAATGTTCATGCAAATATTCTCAGTTGAGTTAATCCTACAATTGAAAAAAAAGTTAATTGGCCTAGATTAAACGTGTAAACATTGAGACCTAAATGAAAACCAACTGAGCTTGTAAAGTATTTTCCACTTCAATGACCTAGTTACTCAGTTCTAATGCAGCTGATTCAGAGAGATTTTGTTGATCTTGTTTAAATTAAATGTTTAACAGAGAATTATTTGCATAGATAAATTATGGAACATTTAAATCTATTTATTCTGCCAAATAATTATAAAAATCAAGATACATTTTTAACATAGTTTAATTTTGCATGGCGACATAAATTATTTTAATACAAATCATCACACCTAGATCAATAAAAATAAAAGAAATTAAGCAATAATTTATTAATAAATGGTTCAATAAAAATAGGTGTCTTCGATTGTTCTAGAACTAGAAATATTAATTATTTATTTGTTCATTTTATCTAAATGAAGTGAATAGAATTAATTAGTACTGTTTTTTTCATTATTTCCACAGAATATACTTTGAAAGTTTGATGAGCAAGACCAACTATTGTATTGAACATTAGGACAAAAATAATCAATTATTTCCAGGATTTATATTTAGATTTTGTTGGTTTTATTTGAATCAGAATTAAGATAATTAAACTTTTCAATTGTACATATATTGCAATTTTTGTAAACATGTTTATTTGCTCACTGTTAGCTTGATTGCACAAGATAGTTTGTTTGAAACATCGAGCAACAATATTTTGTATGTCCATCTTGCACATTTCATTCATTATTACGAATTTACTTTTATTTACTAAAAAAGTCGATCGTTTCAAATCTAATTAAAGTAAATATGTTATCGATTTTTTGCAACTTTTTATATTTAATGCTAGATCATTTGTTGCTAGAAGAAGTCAACGTTTAAGTGATTTGTTATTATGGAGGCATTCCTTTTTAAAAATTATACAGAGATTAAAAAACAGCTTTATCCTTTCGCTGTAGAATTGTTTGAGTTTGACCAGGTTTATGAATGCCAAGATGGCAAAAATCATTCCGAAAATGATATTATTTCTATTGGGATAAGAGTTCTTGCTTTTAACTTGGTATGATTTACTTTTATGAATGAGTGACTTTTAATAGCTACTAATATTTATTTATTTAGGTGTTTTTGGCAAGTTTCCTTTCAAATTTAGTAGATTATATAATGTGCAAGCTTGGTATCAGAATCAGATTTAATCAATATCATAGCCAGCTTGATTTCACATCTGATGACATTTTTAAGGTAATCTTCTTTAAATTTTCATTAAAAACGTCAATGATTACTACAAATCTAGGAAAATGATCTTGTACTTAATGTGGTTGAGCCGATTAATAACAGCTATCACCATGCTCATATGATTGTGTTCGATCAGATATATTGCACAGAAATATTGACTATAAAACAGCTTCAAAATGGGCATGCTTACTTCAAATTCAGTTCTCTATTGAACTTTAGCGTAAGATCATGTTTACCAACAGCCACCAAGCTGATTATTTTCATGTCTAGGTTTGGTTTAATATCTTGTTCTTTGCTTTACTTAATGGCAATCTCCGCAACATTTTCGCCTTCTTAAGAGCTACTATATTCGAGAATATCAAGCTAATTTATTTTCAAATAATTCGGAACAAAGATGTAAACCAAGAGACCTTGGTCGTACAACAAAACGATTACACCAACAAAAGAAAACAGATCTTTCTAGTGATATTTTCATTCATGTGGTTTTTAGCCTGTACAGTTTTATCAAGGAGCTTTTCCAGCGTTCTATTTAACATGTATTTTCGGCCTTATCCAAAAATGATTGTTAGCAACTTGGAAGAAATTGTAAATAATCCGAATATCAAAATCTATGGCACCGTTTCTTTAGAATATTTGCGGGACAGCGACAAAAACCATTATAATTTATTAATACCACGGGTAACCCATGATGAAAATGAGCTGCTTTCCAAGTTCAATTATAACCGTCAAGAGAATAAGATCAAATTCAACATGGACAACATTAACACAATTCTAATGACAAGTATTTTAAGAGAAATAATGAAAGGAGAGGCCGTTCTATTCCTAAAGACTTATAATATAAGTCAGGTGCTGTTGAATTATCCACAGAATGACCTTGTTAACAGCCCTACTAAATACAGTCATAAGTTTCAAGTCTATTATGTGAAGAAAGGAATAACACAATATGAAAATATAACAAAATTGTAAGTTTTGTTGGTTTTGTTTCTCAATTTTCAGGATTAGCTTGGTTAGATTTTAATAAAATAATAATCTCCTTATTAGAATTAACTGAGATTATTAAAAAACAAGATAAATATATTCCTTAAACATTATTTAATTAATCATTCTATCATTAGTCTGGAAAATTCAATGGAGCAGGGCTTTTATCAGTATAATCTCTTGATATTTTTCATTATGAGACAGAAGTTGAAAAAGATTTTCGATATAAGTCATGAATTTGTGGAAGTGCTGGATGAATTGCCATCCTTTGATAATAATGTCATACGACTTGATGAAGACTTCGCGGGCATCTTCTACCTTTTGATTCTTGGATATATTATGTCAGTAATATGTTTAATAAATGAAATGAGAAGAAAATAAGGGATTCATCAATTCATCAAACATCAAGCTATCAGATTGAGCTTTAAAATAACTTTTCAAGTTATAAACCTAATTAAGATCGCAAGGACTCACACATGAAAGATCATTCTTTACTCATCAAGCTTATATATTGGATATCACTGGAAATAATAATCTTCATATAATGGAAGGAAAAGTGAAATTTATATGAATAAGATCATTCTAATGTAAGCACTTATAAGATAAAAAGATAATCATTACCATGGCAATCTAGATAATGAGTATATGAGAATTAAATTGTATGAGATGAACAAATTAAATAACAAATAAATGTTTCCTCCATTAAAATTGAAAAAAATTAAAATCATTGATTAATTTTGGCCATGAGCTTCAATGTTGCATTTGATGGAATATTCTTTCAAAATAGTTGAATTAACTATGAATTTAAAGATGAAGAAAAAATAAAAGGCTCAAGGTTAACAGACGATAAGGAATATGCAATAAAAAAGATTTTTATTTATGGAAAGTTTGAAATTTTTCAATTTGTAAAAATTTATAATTTTTGTTAAGATAAAAATAACCTAGCTAAGACACTCAAAAAGAGATAGGTATGAGCCAAATTAAAATGCGACTTTCTTGAAGATGGAGTTATCGAATGAAAGGGTTGTCAATTTTAAAAGATTACCACAGTTTCATATCAAAGAAATTATAAGAATTTGAAAAACAACAGTTTGCTGTTTTCTATATACAAATTAAACTTTACCCATTCTCTCTAGCACAGATGGAAATACCTGGAACAAATGAAAATGTCTTTCAAATGTTGAAAGAGATCACAGACTTGGCTATAGATGGTCACGCCAGGGATAGGCCAAGTTGTCAGAAGTAGCTTGATGAAAAGGATAAATAGCCTTTTATGGCCATTTATGGCTAAGAAATATATAAAGTTCTCAAAATTGTAGTGGTTACTTTTGGTAAGATATTACTTCTATTTCTAAATGTTCATAATTTTAAAATTTTGTATTTGAGCGCCTTGGTCATATCAATGATATTACCTTTATTACTACCTTAACAATTATCAAATAAAAGATAAGATTCCGATTACTTTAATGAAAGGATTGTTGAATTTATAACAATATTTCGTATTTCAATTATTATTTTGAACTCTGACTATGAGCTCAAATGATAAAGAATTTGAGGGAATTTTCCTCCAAACGGGTCGACTCAAAAATGAATTCATCGATGAGGAGGCACCTATAGGTTCGGGATCTTTTGGAATTGTGACCAAAGCTAAACACTTAGTCGATGACAAACAATACGCCATTAAAAAGATAATAATTCAAGGTAATGTTCATTTGTTATTATTATTATTGACATATTGAGAGTTTTATAAATAATTTTAGACAAAAACGCACTAGCTAAAACAGCTAAAACTATAAGGGAGCTGAAAGTGTGGGCTAAACTGGACTGTGACTTCTTCGTGCAGTACAGGTCTTCATGGGTTGAGTTATCAGACGAATGGGTTGTCAGACAATTTAAAAGTCAGCCACAGTTCAGTACTCCTGAGGATCGAAAATATGCAGTGCTTCATATTCAGATGGACCTGTGCACCTTCTCCCTTGCACAGGTATTGGAACAGCTTAAACTGTATTTCAAGATCGAAAAGAAACAACTGTTGCCTCCAATCGCTTATTATATCTCATCTGAGCTTTTGCTGGAAATTCTGGTTTGTATAAAATACTTGCACGAAATGAACCCACAGATTCTGCACAGGGATATCAACCCAAACAACATCCTGATTAAGAAGGGCTTGAATGGTAACTTTGTTAAGATATCAGACTTTGGGGGCGCTGTGGAGCACGAGAAGGATCAGACACATACGCGAATGGAGGGTACTATGAAATATATGGCACCCGAAGTAATGAATAGCAGGAAATACGACTCCAGCGCTGATGTCTACAGTATTGCTGTTATGACACAAGAGATGTTCAACTTTGACATCAATGGGTTAGTGGACCTATTCTCCGGCACAGGGCGATTTTCACACAAATGTGTTCACGGATTTGTGAAAATGCTCTTGCTAACACCCGTTTTAAAGTTAATTTACCTTGTTTAATAGGAATATTCCGATGAGCCCCACATATAAAGTATTGAAAGAGATAACAGCCTCTGCTATGGCGGGTCACGCCAGGGATAGACCAAGTTGTCAGAAATGGTATGACCAAAGGAAAAAATGGGCCGCTGGTTATGATACTGTGAGCCAACAAATCATCAAGCTAATCGATGTCAAAAAAGAGTATGACATTAGCAAAGTCTTTGTGCAATCATTTTTGAAATCTAAGTATTTATTTAACAAGGATAAATAAAGTTTAAATGAATCGAACAAATCCTGATTTAAGAACACCTTAAATTATGTTCTTGATTTTGATCTCATTAAAGGAGCAGATTTGTTGCTTGAATATTACGTAAAATAAGATTGTGCAAGATTAAGTTTCGGCATATGCAATTAATGAAATATGATCTTGTTTAATTTCACGTTAATGCCTTTTATGACTAACCTTGATCCTCTTAATATTTGATTAAACAATGATATAATTACGTAATGAGTGCTTTATTTATGAGATTAGAATTTAAGAAAAAGATAATTAACTAAGGTTACTTTCATAACTTACATAACAACAGCCATTTTGTCAAACATTTATACTTCTAATTAAATAATTATTCTTCATCTTTATAACCAAATATCCTGTGAACTAGTTAGTTTAATAAAAATTCTAATTAAACTTTTGGTTAATTATGTCAGAAAACAACTCAAACGAAAATTCTGTGATTTTAGACAATTTTATAAATAATAATAGACTTACAAATGAATATGAGGTCAGTGCCCGTCCATCACTTGGCCACGGCACATATGGCGTGGTGATCAAGGCAAGAAATAAGATCGACGACAAAGAGTACGCCATCAAAATGATCGCCGTTACAGGTATTCTCCCCTTAATTCAATATTAATATGAATTTTATGTGAACTTAATCATATTTTAATTATTGTTTTTTGTTATTTTACAATTGAAATAATTGATAGAACTACACTCTGTCAAGAAAAATTAAACTAGGTTTTGAAAACTTTATATCTTTAGAACCGCTAGTGATGAACAAATGAAACTTCAGTGTTTATTAGTAAATATATTACTGAACATATGTGGAAAAAGAGGAATACATAAGTGGTCAGGTAGTCATTGCACGAGCATATATGTAAAATAAATAGTATTTCAAGTGTAAAGAAAAATTAAACTAACATTAAGTTCGGATTAAATGAGTGATAAAAATCGAAGAATCAATAATCAA
>JAQGAR010000840.1:0-11832 GCA_034697865.1 Oribatida sp.
ATTGCAGACTAAATTACCTTTAAAATGATGCTAAGCAAATGAAGAAAAGCGAGTTTAGATCGAAGTGGTTTCCTATTAAGCTCAAAATGTTACCTTATCTTACTAGTTCTAAATATATTTTAGGGCAGTATTGACACAAATTCAACCAAAAATAACAGTAAACTAGATCCAGAAAATTCCCAAATACTTAAGAGGAACTTCCTAGGAAAGGGGGCCAAAAATATGTTTTAAACTTGACCAGACTTACAAGGAAGCCATTTCTTTAAAATATCCCTGATTCTAATAATTTTTGTGCTGTTGAAAAGATTTTGATATTTATAATGGACAGTTTATGTTCCCGAAATAGATCTTTGACATTTGAAAATCTTGAAAGAAGATGTGCTCTTAAAAGATTAAAATCAAATTCTTTCAAGTTTTAAATACTAGTGGGGAGTTAAATTAATAAGTTGAATTGAGTATAACTTGAGAAATAGCTTCCATGTTAATGGAATTTAACCGAAAGTTAACTTTTATTTTAATATGTCTGGATCAATTATAGGTTTGCAACATTTTTGTTATATCCGCTTGGTAACTCTAAAAGTAATTGTTTTGTCTCCGCATCCTGTTATGAATTCCTTATTGTTGAGTTATTGACTTTACTTGTAATGCTTTGATTGTAACTATTGGGCGATTAGTTTGTCTCTTCCCGTTGTGATTGACATATCTGTCTCCAACTGTATTCTTGAGAATAAATGTTTTAACTAAAAAATCTGTTTTCAATATTAGAAGATGGTGGATACAATGATAAAAAGTATCATGCTAATTTACTGTTTTTGTTTAGTGCGCTATAACTGATCGAATTAAAATTTAAATTAGATTAAGCATGATTATTATGATGATTGTCATATACCTTGGGCAATTTGATGATATATTGGAAATGTATACAAAATTAATAAACCTTCAATGGAGTCTTTGTTTATTTGTGTTTTATAAACAAATTATCATGATCATAGTAATAGTAAACTTATTAATTCTAAAACTAACAAAATTTAATGAGTTTTAAATTCTTCGTTTATTTTGTTTCATAAAAAAAGAGAAAATAACAAATTGAAATTTAAAGGATTTTCAACGAAAAGCTATACGAAAACTGATTCAATTAAAAGAGTTACTCATCAGTTGATGAGTTGACACAAAATACATGTATATAATCAGTAATAGCAAAGACGGGATTTTTTTTAGGAAGGAGGGGCCTTTATTTACAAAGATGGTCTTAAAAACTGGAATAAATCATGGTAATGTGCATGTTTCCTGCTTGTTAAGAATATCATTTGACTTAAAACCTACTTTGTTATGTTGTAAAATGCTTTAAGTTTAGTAATTATGTTATGACTCATGACTAATGAGCATGGACCAAATTATAAGACAGATGTGACTCAGTTTTGCGAGTATCGCTTTCCCAGTAATTAAAAATTAATATTTCATTTAATATAAAATTTAATTAATTTGAGAGATATTGAATTGCTTTCAATTAATTTCATTGAAATTCATTATTCATATAAAACACTTTTTGTCAAACAGTTGTCTCATTAAAAATATGCGTTTGGGAGGAATTCATAGTTTTGATTGATATTCCTTCAAAAAATATTATTGATTTTGGAAACACTATATTCATCTCAATCTAAAATTATTTTAAATCGGATTTTGAATGAATTGAATAAAACGAACTCAAATCACAATTTGATTTATAGTTGTTTTCACATAAAAATGGAATCTTTGAGAAATTCAATACAAAAGAAAATATCATTTGATTTAATATCATTTGTTAAGCATTACATTCAGAAAATATTCTTCGTGTGAATAATGATTATTGAAAATGTTTGGCGCCTTTTATATTGAATATTAGTGTTTGTGTTGCAAAACATTCAACGAAATTCATTAATCAGAATAAAATCCATGAATTTATTCAGCAGAAAATCCAAAAGTTTACTTACAAACATATTTAATTTAATTGAAAATATAATTGCTACCATGGTCTCTTCAAATTGTTCGATCTTTTATTTAGACTCTTCAGACAACAAATTGGATAACTTTAAAGTTAAAAGTCATTTTGTACTATTATTTTAAAGATTCAAGTGGTGAGCAAATGTCCCAAAAGGTATGACATATAACAAATAGTTAGTTAAATCCAAGATTAACTAACAACAGGGGTGCTCAAGGGGTAATTGACCGAAACCCCCTGAATTATTACTTGTCGGGACCCAGTGAATTTTGGTTCCGTCTAAACCAGGGGTCGCCAAGCTTTTCGATTTCAGGGGCGTATAGGGGGGATTTTTTGGTTCGAGCTCAGGAGGGGATCAGTTAGGGGATAAAATGGCGGCCGGAAGTGCCGGAAATCCGCCATTTTGTTTTCAATTTACCGCTTTTGGCTCTAATTTCGCTTAAATACAGCTTTAATTCAGTCTAAATTACATTAAATTGACCTTAAATTCGGTTTATTACTAACATTTAAGGACAAAATGGAGAAAAAATGGCCGCCGCGCCTCGCGCGGCGATAAACCTCTTGGGGCCCCCTGTTTCTCAACGGTTTAGGGCCTAAGTGTTTTTCAACCTCAGGGGGGATAAATTGCCATTTTTTTGGTTCAGGGGGATTTTTGAAAACCCCTGGTGTAAACTATCCTCCTTCTGAAAATTATCTAACGGTCGGGTACCGTGAACACCCATGACTACTAGGAAGTGAAAAGCAAAAACCTCCGCGGTGGCCATTTTTCCAATATTTTCGGTAATTTAGCCGAAATTACCCGTTTAAAACTAAATTAACGTCAATTTGAACTAGATTCAGGCGTTTAAACCGGTTAAACAAATCACATGAATAGAGAAAATTTATTAAACTTGAAGGACGTTTTCAAAAACAGAAATATACGTAAGATAAAGAAAGTATGTTAACGGGAAAATTTCATCAATTTTTTTCGTTGATTCTCTTTTAAACCAAATAAAATTCACTTTTAAATTTTTAGATTAGATTTGGCGAAATAGGATTTCGGCGAGATAGGAATAACCTGGCTTTTACACCCCACTCTGACAATAGCGATGTTTTAATTCCTTCTGTAAATCTCTCTCCTATCCAATTCTAAGTCAGAATTTGAAAACACAATTATCTAAGAAATTAGCTAGCTAGTGGTAAGACAATGGCACCCTACTCACGTATAAAGAACAGTTAATACAATTTGTTATTAGAGACAATTTGATCAGTTATTTATAAAATGTATTTTAGTAAACAAATACAATCTCTAACTAAAAGTGTTAGGAATTGTGATATTTTTGATGCTCACAGAAAAACACAAAAATTATTTGTTTATATAATATTTACTCAATTCTGCAAATATTATATCAGATCAAAGTTCTATTCAGTGTTAAGTGCAGTCGAATACAGTTTTACTAACAATCAATCGATAAGTAGATAAGTTTTTGTGAATTTTTTTGTGTCCGCACAATAGTTTCACACAAACTGATTGAATGGGTTTTCCTAAGAACAACAAAATACAAGAACTAATCATTTCATGAAAGTGTAATCTTTTCTTACACTTCATTTAATGTTATATTCCTCACAATA
Organism: Oribatida sp.; assembly: GCA_034697865.1. NCBI lineage: Eukaryota > Metazoa > Arthropoda > Arachnida > Sarcoptiformes > Oribatida sp. The sequence continues at coordinate 3,590 of JAQGAR010000840.1, forward strand.
TTGTGAAACAGAAATGTTCAACCATTTAGTAGATGAATTCCAAATTTTGAATGAAATGATGCTTAAAAAGTCATTAAAATCACTGAATTTTGAATTTTGGAGTAAATCCAAAGCTAACAAACATTAGTACAATTTTATGCATTTATATGCAGTATCATCCAAATAATTATACTAGACTGGTTTGAGCAGGTTGAGTTAGGTTCGAGCAAAAAATCGACAAAGATTAAATTAAATAAAATGCACGTATAGTTTGTTTACACTTTATTTGTATAATTTTTATAAATAGTATTTTCACATAATTTAAAATAAATTTCCTTTGAATATAGAATATCACAAATAAGTGTTTAAACGATTAGAAAATTATGCAAAACTCCAATAATTTCAGTTGTTTTAGTTATAAATAACTTGTCACTGTTTTAAATCAGAGACGTTTAAGGTATTTTAGAGGGTCCCAGAAATCACCTTAAATTTAGCCGATTTTTCAGTGGGTGGACTAAGCTCGAGCTTTTTTGCCTTTATTGCCACAACAGTTACTGGTTTAAACAATATATTCAACCATTGATGGGCAGACTCTAGGGCACCCCTCAACTTCAAAGAAGAAATCGCCCTTTTGCCAATTTTATAAACCTCACAAATCTAGTATCTATCCATAGACGTAATGTTAAATTGACATAAATGGCTCAAATGTAAGGATTCAAGACAAAATCAAAGTGAATGTGATTCAAATTAATGTTAATTCAAAATTCTTGCAATCATCAATATAATTATGGAATCTTTGATGAAAATAAGAGATCCTTTGATAACACATTTTTAAGTTTAGCTCAAAAATAATGAACGAAAATGTTATCAAAAGTTGTAAAATGTTAGAACTTTGAAATATAACTTTCAGATAAATTTCTTTGTTTTATAAAGTTTTTATTATACATTAGGAAAGAAGGAAAACCAATTATTTAAAATTATAATGTGTATCTCAATCTATGAGAAGATATTTTTAAAATTTTGAAAGACAACTTTTCTCTTAGTGCCTCAGATCTTGGTTAGTTCTGTTTAAAGATATAAGGATTCTCACGAAATTTTCAAAACTTTAGCAAATTAAAGAAATTTTCTGTTTAGGAAACTTTAAGAAATGTCTCACTTTTTGTTCACTACTCAGAGCTGATGTATGAGAGAGAATGTGTCAGTGAATTATTAGAAGCACTTCATGTCATTTATTTTGATGTAAAATTGATGTTTCAATTCGGTGGAGAATTTGAATATTGATCACAAAATATGACATTTTCTGAGAAATATTAAGCGATTTTATGTGAGCGACGTTTCGATTACTTAATAGTTATTTTCAGAATTCATCTGACATTTGAAATGAACAGAAAAACCAAATCAAAAAATAATTGAATACAAAAAATAACAGGATTTTGATGCAAATGCATAGAAAATAAAATAAAGATAAATGTGATAAACAGTGAGAGGAAATTTGAAAATTACGAAACATTTATATACTTTTCTTATATTTTTTTCATTTCATTGATTAGATTTTCGATGTAATCGCAATTGAATCTCATTTCTGAAAATATCCAGAATTTTCTTCAAAATTATAAATTGGATGAAATTTGTTTTGTGAAATTAGATTTTTCTTTCAGGTGGGCGCACTTAGTGCCAACTCAGGGAATCAACTCAACGCTTTAATAGAGACACCCCCGTTTTAGGGAGCGATTATGCGTGAGCTTCGTTTTTCCGAAAAGCACTCAAAATTTAAAGGGAAGACTTTTAGTAGCAAGGCTAAGCACAACTTCCTTTTCCTCCTTGTGAGTTATACAAACTGGTATAACTTGATTGAAAAATTGATCTATTAAATTTAGTAACAAAATGAAACGTTTAATGTGAAACTTCTTACATGTTAATTCAATTAAAAGCCAATTAATCATTTCATTTAATTTTCATAAAATAATGCCATAAATCAACAGTTTTGAAGAATTTATAGTGTCGTCACTTTTAGTCTACAAATGAAGGAATGACTTATCATATGATTGAATTCGATTTTATTATTTCGACTACTGTATTATACTTTCTACCAGGTGAAGAGATTTCTAGATTTTAAACCATAGTTATCCAAAGGGATCAAAATCACATTGACTTGAAATACTTCGAATTTCGAAATTGTCTCCCCTAACCTTCTTTGATATGCCATATGTTTATGGTATGACTGCCTTAAATCAGATATAATCTAAATTTTTGTTAAATTAATTTGATTAAGAACAGTTTAGCAGAAAACTAGCTGGATCATCAAATATTATCTGAGTTATCTACGGTCTAATTCACTATAGATAAAAACCAAAAATATCCATACATTTACTGTACTTGACTTCTCTACTAATCAATTCGCGCACATTTGCATTCTGTTGTTATTAAGCTCTATAACCGTTACGGTAGTCTATCTGAATTGAATTCAGAGGGCATATGAGGTAAAGCATGAAAATTGAAAATTTTAAAAATCACTGGACACTATTGGTTCATTTATGGATAGTGGTAAGGATCAAAGGGGCATTTTCATTTAAAGCTTATGTAATCAGTAATAACTTATGAACCAAGCTGATGTATAGTATTTTGTTGCTATGGTAGTTTTCACAATTAATGTTTTCAATTAAATTAGAAATTAATTATTTATTTTATTAATTTGAGTGAAATATAACCATTGAGTTGTCTCTACATTTATTAGTCTTTAATTAAAAGATTTATTTGATTCCAATCTATAAATGAATTCCTAAATCCATACAATTATTCATCATTTGATGTAATCTTAGTTAGTAATAAACGACTTTAATATTAGGTATTATTCGAGAGTCAATGCATTTGTGTTTGTATTCAATATCTATTGCAATGACTTGTGGTACGAATTCTATGATATTATTTAACACTAACCCAAAGCTATTATCACAACTCAAATAATATCTTTATTACGTGATATATAAAAATTATTTTTGCCATTCTTTTGAACATGATTTTTACTCAACTTCTGATCAAATTATAAGTAATTCTATAAATCAAACAATGTTTTTGGTTTCAATTCAATTACTGATTCAAAATAAATCTCAATATTTTATAACAGGGATAGCCAAGGGTGGGTGTTAGGTCAAAACTCCCCTAGACTCGGAAGTCAGTGAAACCCCTCTAGGAATTAAGCGAAGCGCGGCGGCAATTTTTTTGCAATTTTTACCAAAAATTACCATTTTTTGGTCATTTTTCCGAAAATGGGCAAAAATCGGGTTTAAACTGGATTTAAGCTTAGTTTAACCGCAAATAACGTTAATTTTACTTAATTTAACGCGATTTAGCCGAAAAAACGGTTACTTAAATTAAAAAACGAATTTAAAAACTCCCCCTAGACCCCCCTAGAGTCGAAAATAAAAATTCCCCCCTAGAGTCTCGGAGCTTGTCCATCCCTGATTTTATAATGAATGGCATTATTGGCAAATGTTAATACCAAATATATTTTAGTCAGAATTGTTGAAGACATGGCTCTTTGAGAATATCCAAGAATGAAAGATTGATGAATATTAGTCACTGATGTTTGCTAAAAAAGAGTTATTGCCCTGCTATCTTAGAGTACCGCTTAGAATAATCTAAGATTTTATTTTGATGCATAAATATCTTAAAAAGCAAGATAAATTTTGATGGGAGAAAGATCTTATAAAGATGGGTCGCCAAGGGGGATTTTCCGAAAATCTTCTGAGAGCCTCGACTTTATTTACAGTTGAGCTCATTATTTCTCTATTTTTGTAATAATTAATAAGAATACAAATCTTTAAAAATCAATATTTCATACAATCATTCAAATGATGCTAAGAGTAACCAAGCTTCGAGGCTCTAGGGGAGAGTCTAGGGTAGGAGTATTGCGGGTGAGAGATTTTCAGTCGATTTTCAAGTGAGGCTCTAGGCCAGTAGTGTCATGGTGCCATGTTATTTTGCGGGAAATTATCGATTTTGCGTATAAATTTGGGTTTAAGCCAGTTTAAACACCTGAATATAGTTTAAATTTACTCTATTTTGTATTAAATCCAGTTTTATCGGCTGAATTACCGACAGTTGTAGACAAAATGGCGGCCAATCCCGAAAAAATGGGCAGTGATATTTTTGGAGGTGAGTTCTTGAGCCTTTCGATTTCTAGGGGGAAGTTTTCGGGATTTTTTGTTTCTAGATGGAGTAAAGGGTAAAACCCCTTCCCTTGGCTAGCCCTGTAAAGATTCAAAATTGGTTTAATCCAGTGATATTAAAAAGAAACTCATTTTAAGACTTTAATTCAACAGATATTTCAATAAAATACTGAAATATAAAAAGTCGAACAACAGTTTTGTATTGATCATTTTAATCGAAATTTCAATTTCTCAGATCTTTTACTCGATTGAGTAGAATATGAAAGTGATTTTCATTTTTCGATTGTATTTTTTCTTTTTATATTTGCGTCAAATTTCTTTTTATTGAGGAATATTCAGCGAATTCAGCTCTTCTATAGATTTCAAAATTATTTCTTTGACTCATTTTTAACTCAAAAAACCAAAATTTTCAAAAATTCAATATTATTTTGGTATGAATTTTCGGAATTCCAATGATTCAAACCTATAATAAATATATAAAAAGATAACTAACCTGTCTATAGCTATAGCCATCAAGGTGAAAACACTGGCGGCCACTGAAACTATGGCAATGAAATTGGAAACTTTACAGTAGAACTGACCGAAAGGCCAGTCACTGTTAAGCATATAGATGAAGTTGAAGACCACATTTAGAGTGGAGACCATAGTGTCGGCCAAACTTAGATTTACCAGAAAATAGTTGGTAACCGTTCGCTACATTAAAAAAAACACAATAATTATATTTGATTTGAGGCACAGACCAGAAATGAAATATAAGCAAAAACTTTGATCAATAATATTGATGTGACTTTAGGTCTAAACTTTAGGGTATATCTGAATACAAACCATTCTCTTATGCGCCAGCACAATCCATATGACAATTATGTTTCCTCCGGCGGCCACTAATACCATTGTACCGAATACGAAACTCCATAAGAACTGCTGCCAAAGTGGAAGTATAAAAATGTTTTCGGGGGGCAGATCTGTCGTGGTCACAGAAGAAATGGTAGAATTCAAATCGATTCTTATAGTCGTGGTGTCGATGAACATTGGATCAGTCATATTGAGGCCGTTTGGGGACAGCTTGTTATCAGAGTAGAGCTCTATTATCATACTATCCATCGTCGATAGGTCTGACTTAAGCTTTCAATAATAAGTTTACGTTTATCTCGAATACGAATTTCTCCTTTTTTCGAGTGAAGACTTAAGACATTTATCTACGAATCGTATAATTTTAAGGCTCTAAAGAAACGTTGAAATATCGCAAACTTTAATGGATTGGATATTACGTGGACTCTGTTTAGACAAGTCTTTTCTGGATAGTTGTCGCTTAATCTGCAAACGGTTACATAAAGACACGCACTTCAAGACAAAATACCACAAATTCGTTTCACTTTTAATTACGTTAAGAAGTTCTTTATGTATACTTTGTTTAAGTGTTTCAATGACGACAAGACTCTCAATTCCAATGTTAATACAATTGAAACCAATAATCAGTATTCAGCGAAGAATAAATGAAAACCTGAATCAGATTTTGTTCTTAAGTTTCAGATGTAATCAATTTGAGTGTGAAATCTCTTAAATTATTTGAACACAAGTTTTACGATAATTACTATTTAAGTCATTTATATATTTAGTCCAGTCTTTAATAGAAATTATATCACAAATAAAACCAAAGCAAAAGTTATCTCAAGTGTACCACAACTAAGGCTTTCAGCGAAAACTGTGACTCTGGTTATCACCAATAAACTAACGATTGGAACAATGCGAGTAACATACTGTGCGCACGACTACATCCACCACAAAGTTGGCTGCACACGCGTTCTCTACTCCTACTAGTTCTTAGTCAGTCATCTCCTTTTCAGTCGGGTTTTATATATTTTTGATTAAATTTTTTCTTTTCTAAGAAATAAAATTTTAAGAAATGTTTTTTCGTTTGATATCTTTTAAAACATTTGGATAACAATATTCCCAATTTATTCCCATTTTACATTCAAAACACAGATAAGCAAGCCCTGGCTTATTCTTAACCCTTTAGAATTTTGGTGGAACCTTTTTGTGTTCTTTTGAATTGGCTTAACCTTATTTATATAGTTTCAAATCACCATGGTATCTTGATCCCTAGGATCCGTCGATAAACGTTTTAAAACCTCAGAGTTGCGATATTTCGACTTATTTTGATTTTCAAACCCAAAAAAACTAATTAGTAATCATTAACTAATTTAAAGGTTTTAACTAAAACTCATCAGTAATGTAGTGAATCACGATTATAAAGTTCACAAATCAAAAGAGATTTTCATTATTTTTTTTATAGAGTCGAAAATATTTAAAAATAATGAGATATTTTGTCAATTAAATTTCCAAAAAAATATGTAATTCTATTTACTTATACAAATTATATAATGGTATTATTAATTGGTTTGAAATAAGTTTTTCTGTTCAAACACTTTAAAACTTCAAAAAATCCAAAAAACCTTTCAATGAGGGACACCCAAAGGGGTATAGCCGAAGAACCACTAGAAATTCGCCAAAATACCCCCTCCCCCCACATCAAAGTCAATTCAAGGTTTTTTCGCTGCAAAATGAGGAAAATTGTGAAATTCAAGGATTTATCAATTTTAGATGATTCAACTTTTTTTTGATGGGTGGGTTCGCCCCATTTTCAAAAATACTGGTTTGAAAATATCTCTTGAGTGCCCTAAAAAATTGTCGTTGAATGTCCCCAGGGTGAGGACTATGGGCTTTCCGGTCTACAATAAAATTGAATCTTGAAGATTGTTGATATAAAGTTGTCTTCACTCAAATTGAAATTTATCGCATTTGTAACCCAAATATATTGATATAAATTAGTTTTCTTCGAAATCTCTGGATTTAAATTCAACTTTAGTCACATAATATCACTAAAATTATTAGTTTATTTAGAATTTTGAGAAATAAATTTGTTACACAGTTTTATAAGTTTTTAAATTTGATGCCATATTTTTATGCTTCGCTCGTTTTTATTTATACACAGATTTTGGGACAATTACTTTGCGTTTTGTGTACTTTGAAAAAATGCAAGGGTTTAAATTGCATATTTAACACAATTTTCATGAAATGAGCGGTGTTTGTGTTTGTGCGCAAATTCAGGTCTAAATCAACTGAATAAGACTAAAATTTTCTTTAATGGACGGAATTTATGGGCCCCTCTCTGATCAGTTATCACTGATCCTTTTAATTTTACCAAAGAAGTTTTCATTTTTGTATCTCCCCGGGCAAAAGCTCTGTATGGTCAGTCCTGATTAAATAGACCAGGATCCAATTAAATTAGTTTAATTTTTTGCAATTTACCGAGTTCGTGTCATTTTATATTTGAGGTTTGACAACTAGAAGTCTCGGCATGATTTGCAAACAGGGAGCCAGGACAACTCAATCAAAATATTTATGAGCCCTCAGAGTTCAAAGAAATATCAACAGTTTGTGTAAGTATTGAACGAAATGGACAAATTTCGTTTGCTTCAACAGGGACAGTACCAATCCTTCCTTTTCTGAAAATCGCCCTTGGCAAACTTTGTTTCAATCTGTTTTGGAAGTGAACTCTTATTTATATGAATTTCGTTAATTAAAAAATTTTAATCAAAAGAATAACACATTTTGTACTTAAATACTAAGGGAATTGAGATGTGGAAACATCTGTTTTATCTGAAAACACGATTATTTTCTCTATTAATTTTCGATGTATTCGATTAACACTTCGATTCTAATATAATCAAAATATCACAATTAAAATGGCGATGACCAATATGAATTAGGTAACAAGTAAAAAATAATCATAATAAATTAAAGATAACGTTTTCTTCTTCATAAAGTTACAGTAATTCATAGGTGTCCAAGGGGGGATTTCTGGAAATCCCCCCTGAGCCGGCAAAATGGCTAAAAATCCCCCCTGAGGTTGAAAAACCTTTAGGCCCTTAACCGTTGAGAAACTGGGGCCCCCTCGATTTGGCCGCCGCGCGAAGCGCTGCGGCCATTTTTTCCGCCATTTTGTCTTTAAATATCAATGATAAACCGGATTTAAAGTCAATTTAATCTAATTTAGACTGTATTAAAGCTATATTTAACCGAAATTGGAGCCAA
>JAQGAR010000841.1:0-11831 GCA_034697865.1 Oribatida sp.
TCCTTACATTAATTCCGGTTTTACTCTTTCTTTGACAAAAACACCTTTTTATTACAATTCGGTCATTAAATAAGAAAATTTCATAGAAATATCGATTGGAATTTAATCTAATTGTTAACTAATAATCAGAGTTTTCGACCCAATTCTTAACAAATTATAGATTGAAAGCAAATTTTTCATATCAAACATCTAAATCATATATAGGTGTCCATACTCGGCCGGCTGGGGGAATATGGGGGGGGGGATAAAATGATGGCAAAAAATCTGCCTTAAATATTTTTTTACCGATTTTGACCATTTTAACCGAATTTTCTAGTTAATTAGGCCTAAATTCAGTCTAAATTGTCCTCGTGATTTAAATCCTGTTTTTACTGCTAAACTACCAAAAATCGGGAGAAAATGACGGCCGCGCTTGGCTTTCTCTAGGGGGCCTGAGCACTTCGCGCTTGTGGGGGATTTTTTGACATTTTACCGGCTCAGAGGGCGATTTTCAGATTGCCCCTTGGATACCTATGTATCCCAATGAATGTAAAACAGGGATGAAACAGGGACAAGAAGGATTTTCAGAAAAGGGGGATTCTCTGGGATCAAATTCAGGCCCTAAACGGCTGAGAAAGTGGGGCCCCTGGATTTGACTTGGACACCTATGCCGAATAGCCCATCAAGATAATAGGATTTCTCATAACTTTTAATTAAATACATGTCAACAATGAGCCTATGGTCTAATCTAGCAATAAAGCTATCAGAAAAGCAAAACAACTAATTGCTTGAGTGATCTCAATATTGAACAGTCGACTGTCCTCAAAATTTGTTGCCATTCAAACAAAAATGAAGATAAAGTCGAAGTGAAATCGAAAGTAAACATAAAAGTAAATCAATTTTTTTTTATAATTCACTTATCATTGGAAGAAACAAAAACATTTCTAATTTTCCCATTTATTAGACTTTTAAATGTTTGTCCCTTAAAACGTATTCAGAACCAAAAATTAGGTTAACATTAGGATTGACTCTCAAAAACTTGAAACACTTTTCAGACCACTTCCTAAAGAAATATTAACTTTCGCTTTCAAATTACAAGTTTAAGTCATTTTCAAATTGTGTATCGCTTTCTGCGTTAAGCTCTCTTTAACAAAATCTCTCTCTCTCTCTCTCTCTCTCTCTCTCCAATTCTAACCGGAATTGAATAGAATCGAGGCTTTTGGGTCGATTGGCGTCTTTACATTAAATGATAAAAAAATTGAATCACTTCTTATGTAATTTACTTAACGAACGATTCAATGATTTAAGAAACCAAAAAATGTCGAAAACATATAACAAATTAATCTAATGTTTATCTCATATATTCTTTGCCTAATATTCTTCAATGACTTTTGGATAACAAGGATTGTTCACATCTCCAAACTTCTTAAGAACTGAATTATTGATTAAACAAAATATTTAAGAAATCCAAAAGAGATTTGTTATTTGATATGAAAGTTGTTATTCGGATAATTTTTGAGCGAAAATAAGATTCCGGTCAAACTTTTAACTTAATAAATTTTGAAACCATAAACTAACAAAACATTTAATTATGTGATTGACTTGTGTTTGGCCACAATTTGTGAAATTGAATACAGAGAGCAAATGATGACTGTGGCAGCTTCTAATGGTTTTATGTCTGTAATATCAGTTCAATAACTTCTTAGCGCTATATTCACATCAATTATACTGAAAATATCTGACATTTTTTATGATTGAAATTTTACTCCCAATACTTGATATCAAATAACTAACTATTAGTTCAATACTCGACTTAAATAAACAAAATCTATTATATCTCATATGACATCCGATCATATTCTGGTGGTCTGTGACCAAAGCAATGATTAAAAATAGTCGCAGGAGTTCGGCACAAACCAACATCTAATATAAACAATAGATTTCTTGGTTTTAAGCAAAAATATTGTAACACTGATCACCAGAACATTGTTTCTTCACAATAACCAAAGAGTGCATTGAATTGTGATATCAGTTCCAATCAAACAATAAGAACAACACATCGAACATATCTATTGTTTTTGTGGACACTTCTGTCAATAATTTTAGTTTTGAATTTGTTTGGCATATCATTAACTGAATAGTGAATTACAATTTTTCTGCAGTTATATAAAGAAATGCAAACCTTTCTTTAAAATTAATAGATTTATCGAAAGAATTGTGCGAGAATTGATTGAAAGGTAACTTTATTCTTGATTTGGAGAGGGAATGTATGTGCGCTGAGCGGTGTCTGCCATCTGATGGTATTCGGCACCGAATCGAGTGTTTGCGTGGCTTAAAGTCTGATTCATTGGATTGTCTTTGTCTGTTGTGAATGTTATTTTGTGTACAGTATTAGTGATTAGTTATTAATAATATTTACAATTAATTAAATCAATTAAATGACTAAGACTTGTGTTGTCATTACTCTTAGCCATCGATTAGACAAAATAATTATCTATTAAATCAATTTGTATTATAATCCAAATCAGTATTTATTAACAAATTGTTGTGTTTTTATTTGAGTTATTTGTGTTTAAAATATTTATTTATAGAAAACAATAACTTATTTATTATTTATTGAAAGAAAATTAATATATTATTAGAAATAATTATCAATCGATTAAATGAATTGATTGTCAAATGTTTTAAGTCTCGGCCAATTGAAGAGCTAATCGCAAACTAAATCCAAGACTCAAATGATTTGTTTAATTAATTATTAACTAAAACCTACGATTGTCATAAAATCAGGGATTCTTCCGGCGCTCCATTCAGAAGCAGATCGAATATCGTTGTCTCAGAGATGGCAAATGTCTTGTAATTCGTCTGAATCGGAATCGTTGCCAATACTGTCGATTCAAGAAATGTCTGGCCGTCGGGATGTCTCGCGACTCTGTTAGATACGGTCGGGTTCCCAAACGGTCGCGCGAGAGGACAGACGAATCATCAGTTACTCAATCAGACCAATCTTCGAGAGACGTCGAGAACAAGCAGTTAGCGATGTATGATATTATTCTGACCATATCTCAGGCACATCACGCCAACTGTGCCTACACTGAAGAGAAGACCAGAGGATTGATCCGAAAGCCCGCAATATTTAGTCTGGATGACTATCAAACCGGTTCTGCGAGCGAAGACTCTCCCACTTCCAATACGGGGTCTGCGGCCGATTCTCTGGAACAGCAAAAGATAGTGATGTGGCAACACTTTGCAGTACTGGTGACCCCTTCTATACAAAGAGTTGTCGAATTTGCAAAACGCGTTCCCGGTTTTATTGATCTGTCACAAGACGATCAGCTCATCTTAATTAAGTTGGGTTTCTTCGAGATCTGGTTGACTCACATCTCCCGAATGATTAATACAGTGGACAATACGCTGACGTTCGCCGACGGATCGTATATCACTCGACAGCAAATGGAACTCATGTTTGACCATGAGTTCGTGGCCGCCATTTTCAACTTTATGGTAGTGTTAAACAATCTGCAACTTAACGACACCGAAGTCGGGATTTTCGCGGCCATCGTTTTATTACAATCGGAGCGGTCGAGTATATATGACACCAAAGCAATAGATCACAGTCAGGAAAAGCTCATGGAAGCCCTTAAGCTCCAGATTGGACGAAATCATCCAACAGAACCGCACACTTTCCCGCAGCTGATGATGAAATTACCGGAACTCCGGTCGTTAGGTTCCAAACACTGCCATCATTTGCAGTGGTTTAGAGCTAATTGGACTCGACTCAAACTGCCGCCACTTTTCGCTGAGATCTTCGATATACCCAAATGTGACGAACAAATGGTAGTCCAATAACTCATGGAATAGTGGAGTACCTAATGGTATGGTATGGTATGACTCGATTATATTATTTATTACTCGATTAGATTATTTGTTTCATTTAACTAATTTTTGATTTGTTTTGGTTTTCAGTAAAATTCGGTGAAAAAGATGATTATTAAAGAAATATTGAACGAAAAGTTATTATTTAAATGTTTTGTTGAATTGATTGACAATTTATGGCAATTTATATCGACTTTAATCTCAAGATATGGTTATTTCGGAAGACATTTATCGCTTGAAAATAATCATTGGAAAGAATCGAATATTTAATAATTATTAGTCTTTAAACAAAAGAAAACCTTTTTATACTTTAAAAAGAAATTTAATCGCATTCTTGTCTTACTATTCAGTCATTTTTCTGTTCACTCGCAAACCGACGGCAACACTGGTTTTGTTTATCGGAATTCCGGAGTTATTTATTTATTTTGTATTTAATTAATTGAGAAAATAAGTGGACATTCGGTGGAAATCATTAGAGAAACAAAACAATTATTACTTAATTTATAATAATTTTTACGGTGAATAAGAACTCTTTCATTAAAACTCAGAACACAACCACTCTTTCGATATGTATATCCAAATGGACTCCACTTTTTCGACTTTTCACTCGACTTTTTCGATTCTTATATTCATTTGTTTAGTGTTTTTACGACAACTTTTTCACTAAAATAATAATTGAATTGAAAATCAATTCTTAAATCATTCATTCGATTCTCAAATTCATATTTAAATATATATTATATTTAAAATTCTGAGAATTTTTTCTTTTTTTAAGAAAACTTTTATCAAATAAATATTTAATTGAATATAGAATTGAAGTGTTTTTTATCCTCTTTTCTGACGACTTATTTGTGTTTATATCTCAAACATTCGCCTCATTTTAATTATTATTATTATATATTTTGAATTTATATATAAATATATAATTGATTTAAATGTGCATTAATTTTGTTTATCGTTTATTTGTATTTATATCTGAATTTTTTGTCTCAAAATAATTAATATTTTTTATTATTAAGTTTTAATTATATATAAGGTATAGGGCTTTGGACACACACTTTGAGACAGAATATCGTTTTTCTTCATTTAAAAAATGAGAAAAAACTCATTAATTCTTATCATTAATTGAATTGTGTTTTTATATTAGTGGCGGAAGAAATGACTTTTACTTCTGTTTTATGTATTATTTTATACCATATTTTAGTCTCACTTTAATTACATTTCAAATGAGAAAAATAGTCAACAAATTTGAGAAAAAAGACAATATTTTAGAGAAGAAAAACTTGAGAACAAAAGGAAATATTATTTATTATTTAATTATTTGTAAAACTGCTTTAGAGTCAAGTTTTTCGGTCACAAAACTTATCTCAAATCTATGTCTTGTTTTCAATTAGTTTTCGTTTTGGTTTAAATCTAAAATTTTCGATAATATATGTAATTCATAGATATATTTGTATTAATTGTATCGAAGAGAGTATTTGGACGACAAAACAAAGCGAAACACAACCAACAAATTACTGCCAATTGTAAACATTCCCTTCCCTTTCGCCTCACATTTTACTTAATTTAGTTAACATTTAAATAAAATCAGCGTTTCTTTCGGTTCTTTCATTGAATTCTAAATTCTGTTTTGCTTTTCATTAGTTTTTGTTTAAAATTTCGTTGATTTTCACAAAAAGTTTAAAGTCTTTCAAAACAAAATTCTTGTAATTGTTTTCTCAAAGTTCTGTGTGAGTTTCGGTTCTCATCCCATAATTGTATTGTATTTCTAAATCAGTTTTCAATTTGTAAAATAAAATTCATTTCTTTTTTAAGAAACGATTAGTTCTGAATATGTTCTCAGTTCTAACCAAAAGCTTAGATGTCATCTAATTTATAAAACTTTCATTTGTTGAATAAATTTCAAACCAATTAAAACCAATTCATATAAAGGTTTTGGAACTCATTCTTTCCTATTCTTCTGGAAATTATTTATTATTTCGGTTTGCATTCCATAAGATTTTAAAATCTTTTGATTAAATATTAGATTTATATAAGATTTTGATTATTGTAACGAATTTACAATTTATTACTAAATGTTTTTCTATTGAACTAAACTTTTTATTCAATGATTTGTCTTTTGTATAGAATTTCTGAAAGATTTGTCGTTTGATCACTGATTTGGAGTTCATTTTTCGAGAAATGCAATCAATTTATGGTCTAAACTCTAAAGTATTAAATTATCCCAAAGAAAGTCAAATCAAATCAACAAATAATTCAATATTTAATTGCGACTTAATTTTCAATTATTTTAACTGATTTTCAGATAATTTTGAGTTGAAATTTAGTTTTTGTTTAAATATTTGAATTTTATTGATCTGTAAATAAGAAAATTAACGAAACGAACATTTGTTCACAAAATTAATTCAAATAACCCTTTTCTCGAAAAATAGACTCAAATTGTTTATAATATTCGATTGTAATCACAATTATTCAATAAAAGTTTCAACAGTTTATTTAATAATTTTCCTCATTTATCAAGCTAATTCAACAGTATTTGAACGGTCCTTTGTATTCGAAAGAACATGAAATTGGAGTTCAATTTATAAATAAGTCAATAAATAATTTAGTCTCAAATCAAATAAAAGTTTTCTTAAAACTCATTTATTATTTAAATTAATAGCAAAAACACAATCGATATATAAATAGAGGGAATATTTTGCGTAAAATAAAAGTCCATTACTTTGAATATTACTTTAAATAAAATATTAGTTAAATATATAAATTTCATTATTGAATTCATTGCTTAAAATAATTAATAGATTTATACAATTATTCTTAAAAATAAAAGTTTTGCTTCAAAGGCACCGATAATTGCAAACAAAAGAATATAAAACTTTATATAATTTATATATAAATATATTTAAAATTATATATATTTTTAAGTAAATATAAATAAGTATTTCTTTGATTTGCATTTAATTGACAGATATCTCACATTTCGTCCAAAAAATCAATGATTGAAATGAATGTCTAATTATTTCCCTGAAGGGGAAACCAATCGCACGTTTCGTTTTTTAGGTCTAATTTACTCAAAACAATATGAGTTCCGCCTAACAAAACGTTTTCGGTGACTCTGTCGTAATCCCAGACCGAAACCTATGAGTAAAATAATTGAAAATATATTAATCATAGAATTTTGGGCTCAGACCTGAAGTGTCTTTTGTTGTAGTCTTTCGAGTGGTATTCCATTGTAGACAATCATTTCCATAAAAGTCGGATGACACGACTTATTCACGACTCGGGTCTTTCGTTTTGTATACTTATTCGGGTCCGGAATTAAATAGGTTTTAACGTAACAGTCGGGCGTTGCCGAACGGTTAGAGTGGAGGTTCTTGGCGTGCATTATCATTATCACTAACGACATGCTCTTATAGACTATCGATAACTTCACCTGTCCTGTGATTGTAGGCCCATATAGTGTGTCGCGACGGCTAACACTTTGAGTGGTTGTGTTCGCTATAGTGCCTAAGTTTCAAAACAAAACATTCAAATATTAAGTCAAAAGAATGAATGAATGAATACATACCTGGAGGTGAAGTAATACTAATGGTATTAGTTTGTGCGCCCTCCTGGTCCCGAAGCAACGGATGAAAAAATGTGTAGACGATGTCGGCGTGAGATATCTCGTGCGCCAAAAGCATCAGACCTTTGATGAAGTGATGGATTTCATTCATCCGTTGCAGAGCAGCGTCTCTTGTGTTTGAACGGATCAGATTCGAAGGTCGCGGCAGAACGTGGAACTTCGCCAACGGGTATAAAGAGTTCAATTTTTCGTTGAACTCTAAAAACTCGCGATAAGTTCGGTGAACAAAACTCGGGTCCGGTTGATACTGACGGTCCACTTGTAATATATAGTAATAAACTTTCCCCACTTCGGGCTCATAAGTCTTATAGCAATCCATTACTTCTAAATTAGTGATCTCTCCATCAGATTCTTTGGTAAACTTTTTGGGAATGAATGAGAGTAACATCTGGTCGTTGTGGTCACCTGTGAATCTGCACAGAACAACCAATGAGTAACCATTTCAGAACATAAGATAAAAACCTCATTTGAGCCAAATTATGAATGAAAAAGTTGAACTTGGTGAATCGAGACCGCAATGACTCCTCAATCATTCGAGTGAATTGAGACATAGCTTCTGATTCGCTGAGACCCGGCATAAGCGCTCTGTGAATGTATTTAACCGCTTCGATATTCAAACCGGAGATACGAGAAGACATCATCAGTGAAAACAATGACAACAAAAAGTTGCCGTTCTTTCGGAGCACATTAAACGCCTGACAGCACAGATCAATAAAGAACTGGAACTGTTTCGATGGCTTATCGCCGCCATTTATAACATAAGCCATGTCTTGTGTCAAAACAAAGGCCACCCGATCTCTTTTGAAACCTTCAAATCGATTCAATTGATTAATAAGAATTAAGGAAAGAGAGATGACTTGAAGCGGACATACCTGCCATCATCTGAGAGTCACCCAAAAACTTTCCAAAATCGATATGAAAGAGATGTCCACTTGTGGTGAGCATTATATTGTCGTTATGACGATCACATATACCTAACAAATAGGTGGCCACTGAATATCCGGCACAGGAATACATGAAATTCTCCACTCCTTTGACATATTCTAATTCAGATGTGTTGTGCTTTTTGAGCCATTCAGCAATTGGTCTATCTTTGAAGGAACCGGTCAATCCGTGCTCCAATTGAATTTTGCGAAGCGTTTCACTGTTGCGGACCATTTCGATCATTCCTTTTTTGAAGTCAGTGGCAATACATCCGAATGTAATCATTCTTAAATCAAGACCTGATTTGAGCCAAACTTTGTCCATAATTTGAATCATTTGCATCGATAGCATGTCTTGTCTTAAATCATCGCCAGCTTTAAAAATAGCTTCCAATGCAGAGGAAGAAGTTTTTGTGTCGGGATTTTTGAATACAAGTTTCAATGGCAATGAGTTCGATGGGAAATACGAACAGAGCTTAACGTCGAGACCACAAACGCTCATAGAAGGAGAAAGTGGTAAAACCGTCGGATTCTCAATCTTTTTGAAAGAATAATCAAATGACAGATCTCTTAATTTATGAACAATTTGCCAGAAAACTCACCAAAAAGTCATTAACGGATTCCAATTCATTCAGAAGAGTATGAAGTCTATGGGATTCCTTCGCAGACTTGATGTGTTCACAAATAGAGGACAGGTCTCTGCTAAGTCTTTCTTGTCTATCAATCATTGTATTTGTCGACTGTCCACTAATAGCCAGAAGTGAGTTCAGAAATATTCGCGAACGATATGAAAAAGTCTCGTCATTTATATTACACTTAAGAATCCAATACAAGTAATGACAAACTCTCACTGAAGACAAACAGCTCTCCAACAGAAACCATATCAAAGACGAATCCATTAAAGAGGAGGCGATATAAGTATCAAAACTAAATCCAAAAATTATTGATTAAAACTTTAAATCATAACAAGAAATCAATTACCGCAACGCCTGAACGAGTTGTGGCAGAAAATCGCACAATTCATCCGATGATAACTTCTTGAGCCATTTGACAGTCATTTGTCTGATGTGTATATCGGGAAATGAGGCCAACAATAACTGCATTGAATCAATCGGTGAAAGTTGTGACCAATGCTGAACCATTGCGTATATATCGGCTAAAGCAGACCATTCCCATGAATGCGATGATAATAATACTTTTGGAAGAGCTTCAGCGCAATCGTAAAGATAATATCTTCTGTCCCACAATTGTTCTCTATCTCCACAAGACATTGGTTCCAAAGGATTTCGATTTATTAATTGAAATAGTTCTGTTTGAGTGGCGGAGTCCAGTGAAGTGATGTTTCGCCGCAATTTAATTGACTCATCACTGGTTGTGTCCCAAACAACGGGAGGAAATCTGATTTCATAATCCATTTCTGGAAATGCGATGTGAATTATTGGGTTCGTCCGCTCCATACATGTCATGTTTAGCAATTTTGTGTCCTCTTCAATATTAAAATCAGATGAGTTTACCCACAGAGGAATTAAATACTGTCCGTCCGCTAACACTTGTTTAAAGTCAAACAAACACATCGAACCGACGCCCAACTCAGTCGCTTTATTTGAATATGAAATTAATTTAAGTGTCAATTGGTTATGAAATCTTAGCATTGCTTACATTCCTGACTGTTCCCATTATTGATGGTATTGGTAGGAGACGAAGAACTCGCTTCCGATTGCGTGACATTTTTAATACCAATTAGAGTTAATTGAAGTTTGACTTCACGGGGAAGATTGAAAATGGGCCACTCCACCTGCAACCACTCGTCAAATGACAACCGGTAGAAAAAGGACTTGGTTGGAGTCACTACTTTTGAGTAACAGGTCGTCAAATTGTGATTTCCATGAATTAGTTGTAATTTTATCTATCAGGTAAAAATTTTGTTCAGAAATTAAACAAGTTCTTCGGAAAGTTGTCCTCTATTACTTTGAATTCCTTATAAGTGGTCAGCCATTCGGGTTTTAATTGAGAGCAAACACCGATATAACAAACCATAGTATCCATAGATGAAGAAATGTCTTTTTTAGTCTTCTTTTTGTTAGTTTGTAATAAATTAGAACTAATATCGAACTCAACGGGAAATGTCTGAGAATATAAACGAATCAATTGTGTTAAGGAAGTTCTCAGTTTGAGTAATGCGTGGTCTAAGATTTCCCATAACTTTGAATCCAAGTCTGGAATCGATTGGATTCGACCTTCAGTTGAGGTATCGTCTGAGGCAGTGATTGAGTCGCGTTTATATGTTCCGAATGCTTTACACAATTGTTCGAAATTAGTGAACGATTCGGTCAAACTTATGGTCTCTAAAGATGACAATTGACTACAAATAGCTTTCGATGTCTGGATAATACTCTGAGGTTGAAGCTGTCCGCCGCCCGACACTAATAAAAAACCAAACAATTAAGAAAAGCAAACAATAAGTTAATAGTAAGTACTTCTGGCGTCGGCTCTAAGTTTGGAAATTTCCCGATCAAAATTTTCGAGGTAAATATTTATTTTTTCTGCGCTCAAGTCATTAAATCTGGTATTTATTGCTTTGGGAACGATATCCTCGACAGTGAAGTCGATGTTATTATCGTCTTTAAAAGTTCGAGCAAAGGGCCGACTTAAATCTTTCATTTGAACTAAACTCAAATGAACGTCAGTATCGAATTTATGGCACTGATGAACATATGAGTAGTTGGCCAGCACTGAGTCGGCCGCAAAATATTCCGTTAGACCATAGACTTTGAGGAGATAATCGTCCATTTTTAGCTACAATTCAAAGAAACCCAATTATTTAAAGACTATCATTTAGATAGGACTGACATCAGTGGCGTCTTCAACCAAAGTGCAAATGACATGAGATATGATGTGCTCAACACTTGTGTTCACATTACATGTGAATGAAATCGGTTGAGGTTTGAGTTCTGTTTCAATAATAAGTTTAACGCTTAGAGAGTTGTCATGTTGTAAGTCCAGAGTCGGGGATATGACGAGCCCTATGTTTGCGATGTAGTCGTTGTAGTGATACTGTTGTCTCATTCGAACTAATTGAGAGTAGAAATACTGCAGCTCTTCATTTGCTCGGTGAGGTTTAACCACAACGCGAAAGGGTTCAGAAATGTCAACTGATTTGTTGGATTCTTGCGGCGAATCTTCAGACTTCTATTAAGTTGTCAATCATTTGTCAATTTAATCATTATATTAAAAACGAGGGAAACACTTACAGAAGTGGACACATCTTCGATACTTCTGTCGATCTCGTCATTTACTGAAGAGTTGGCAGAATCCGAGTCTAATTCGATGGGATTGGAAAAGTTTAGATTATTCTTCTCTGAGTTATTCAAATTGATTAGCAACGGGTCGAACAGTTGGAGAACATCTTTATTTTCATCGATTAAATCGAT
>JAQGAR010000842.1:0-11823 GCA_034697865.1 Oribatida sp.
CGTCTAATATTATATCTCAACATTTAGTAATATTCTCTCTCTCTCTCTCTCTCTCTCTCTCTCTCTCTCTCTCTCCCTCACAGTCTCTCATTTGCACTGATTTTCATTGACTCTATGTTTATGAGTTTTGCGAAGAAAAGACAAATCATTGATATTTCGATTTAATTTTAACGAATATTAATGCAATTCGAGCGGCGCTTATATACCAAAAACTTTTTTCTCGTTTTGCAGGAAATGAAGAGATAATACAGAGATGTTTGTTCACAAATGCACTTCTCTCGATGTGTTGGTTATTGAGAACTATTAAGATTTATTGCTTTCTCTCATTTAGTGAATAACAAATTCTCTACACTTAACGTTCATTTCTATTCTTAAAAGTCATTATTGGCTCACTTTTGTGCCTTAACTCAACATTTCTTCTCTTCTTTTTTTTTATAAAATGTCTAAATGGGTTCGTTTAGTGATTGCATTCAATACGTTCTCAACTTTCATCGGGCAAATTAAGAGAGCATTTAAGTTTTTGACTCAACAGATCCAGTAGTGCTGTATATCTCTATCTATTCTCTAAGCGTTGAGTTTGACTTTTGTTCGACTTCGAGCCCAAAGGCAATAGAACTGAAAGTAAATCGTTTCTAAATTCGATTTAAAACCATTTTGTGGCTTCAATTGTGTATCACTATTAGAGATCGTTGCAAACAAATTTTAAGTCTCTTCGCTTTCATATCCCTTCTCCTCGATTTGATACCCCCTTAACTTTTTTTGTTTCTTTTCGTTCGTTTTTCACTGTTTGGCTGAGCGTTTGCTCCCTTTGGAAAATCAACAGTCGAAGAGTCAAAGAGATTAGGAGTAGTTGTGCACTACATAAGCGAACAGATTAACGCAATATAAGAAGTTAATGTCGGGCTATGACTGACTCACAAAAAATGAACAGTAATTTGAGTCGAGTTTAAATCCTGATGGAGTTGCCGGCGATCCAATTCTTCCATCCACTATAAGCTTAAGTAAACACAATTTACTACAGTTTTTCATTTTTTGTACCAAATAGTTTGGCGAACTTAATTCGCATATAATTCAATTATCTTAAGTATATATGAAAATAGTATAACAGAAAGAATTTTCACAAATTCTGTTGAAATTTAATTCAAAATTTTTTAAACATTTATTGAACTTTTGATCGACAATTCACAGAATATTCGAACGATTTGATGAAATATTCAGTCTTTTCTAACTTTTTTAGATTTGGAGATAAATGTAAAATGGTTTCAGTGATGGATCCCATGAATTATTTATCGAAATAAATCATTCAAAATAATAGCATTCAATTATAGAAAGTCTAACAAAATAGTCAAATATTCGACAGAATTTCAAATAAGTTATTGAATTTTCATTTAATACATAAAGTGATGGACTCTCGAATCGTTAAATAGAGAGTATTTCACATCAAAAATGCTGTTCTTTTCGACTCTTTCGTTATTTTATTATAATACTGTTTTTGAATAATTTCTCAGAAAGAATACAATTTTGGTATAAAACGACAAAAAGTAATGATTGAAGAATAAGTCGAATATATTGTTTAGGAGTTATGTTGAGTCTGATTCTATGCTCTGATCGGAGAGTGAATATTTGCAGTTTTTGCTTCATTTCTGTGCCAAATGTGTTCAGTCAATAACACAGTCGATAACTCAACTTTGCGTTCGTATGACTTTCCGAAGAGCACACGACTAGAGACAGTAGGCGATAGGCGTTTGTAGCCTTAAATCCCAAGTGTGCTGTTGATCAAAGTGATGGCCATTCTCGGGACCCGAACACTGTGTGACATTTTATGTGAGGCCAAAGCACCGGAGATCAAACGAATAAGTAGGGGTCGAACTAATCGTAAATATCATTTATTTCGATCGCAGAAATGCTGAGTTTTCAGTTAAATAAATTACAAGAAATGGCACAAACACTCAGTTATGTGTTCAGTCGATTCATTGAGAGAAGGACTCACTTTACAGAATCGTGAGTTCATTCAATTCTATGTTCAAACGCTTCCAAATCAATCCCAACAGAAATGTTTGATCTGAAGATAAAATACAATCCATTAGAAAATCAATTCATTTTATATAAAAAACAATTCATTGAATTAAAATTACTTAAAAACCACTAAAATTAAAGAACAAAAACTTATAAAAGTGGAGCAATATTTATAGAATTCAAATGTACATATTTGATCTAGAAAAATTAATCAATTATTTTGATTTTGATTTAATGAATTGTAATAAATTGTATCCATTTATTGGATATTATAGTGTTTTGTTGGGTTAGACAGTGATAAATATGGCCGAAAGGAATAATGAAGAACTAAAGGATTATGTGTTATGTGTGTTATGTGCGACCGTTGCTGCAAAAGATAATTACTTTGAGCTCCAGAAGCAATGTCTTATCTCAACTGTTCAGAGGTTTTATTGCATTGACTCTCATATAAATTAATGTCACAAATAGAAAAACTGCACACAACTGGACATTGAATTGAGAAAACCTTATCAGAAAAGTATGTGTCGAGCAATAAAGGACCAGAACTGACCATACGTGCGCTCAGAGATTAGAATATAGAAATGGCCAAACATTGTCCTGCATTAGTCTCTGCCATATATCTCACCAGAACCAGAATGTAGTCACAGCCACTACATTATACACCATTGATTACCTCTTAATACTCTAGCATTTCATTGATAATCAAAGATTGAGTAGTTGTGACGCCATTCTCTGCCAAACACAACACTCCTCTTATATAACTTATTATTAAGTATAGAGCTGTTGGTTATGCTATGAATGCACCCGATTCTCATTTCTACCTATAAGTAATACAACAGAACAGACTCTTCATATTCAGAGCCCTCGTTCGACATGACATCGATTTGAGACATAAGTTTCACTCCGCAAACAAAACAAAGGACTTTTCGAGCACTTTCCTAATAAGTAAGTCCAACAATCTTTTCTGCCGATATATTTTTTGTTGCACTGTCTCTGGTGTGTCCCCTGCCTCCCAATGTCTGGCATCCGTCTCATTGCAATCTTCTTTTTTTCTCTTTTTCTTTTATTTACTTCCTATCAAAGTATGAGAAGTAATCGTAAATTCAATTCTCGGGCTTTTATAGCGATGAGAATCAATGAATTGCAGGTTAACTGCGATTTGTATGAATGGCAACTCTGTTGGCAAAACATTTTTACTCAACTAAACGATCAAAAGGTGTCGTATTTCAACATTTCGATCCCTTATGTATTAGAAATTGTCTTTTATAAGGATTTCTTCCTTCACTTCTTTTTTCAATGGTTTTACTTCTAGAAAATGCTCGTCACGTGTCGTCCCTTCATCTCATCATCTTTAAGAAGATCCAAAGAATTGTCATTCTTTAGCTCACAATCAAAAGATTTCTCATTATTTCACAAATTAAAGAATCTTATTATTTACTTATTTATAGAATCTATTCAATAGACTGATTCTCATGCAGAATGAAGCAAGTTCAAATGATAATTCAAATTTCAAATACAAATTCAATTATTTTTCAATTAAAAAAATTGTAGCAATATTTATTTATTTTCATAATAAACATAATTTAATTTGAATTTTAAAAAAGACAATCAACTTGATTTTCATGTTCTTGCACAGTTTTAATGAATAAAAAAATTGTTTTGTTTTCATAGATTATTACATGGATGATTAACTTTCGACCAATTCTAAAATTAAAATCAAATAAACCAATTAACCGCTAATAGATTAGAATAATAAACAAGGCAAAACAAGAGTGTATAAAAGAAAGAAAAGGTTGATTCACCACTGAATACCTGATAAGTATTGGCCTCATTATCAGAGTAACAGCAATTCAGATCATTATCTTAACATTAAAGCAATTTCTAACACTGAATCCAATTAAAGTTTCCTGTCTTTTGATCATTGATTTAACTATTGATTTGTTTGCCATTCAATCAATTATTTATAGCAATAAAAGTCTTTAACTTTTGGACGAAACAATTGAAAGAATCGGAACTTTAAAACCGAAGAGAATTGTGTTTTTGAGTGATATTCGAAATCGTTTTGTAATTCAATAGAAATAGACATTAAGGCGATGGCTGTAAATGGTTTAGAATAGGACAGAATAGGGCTACTGTTGTATCAGATTTAACAGCAAAATCTCTTAACGTTTGCCACAATCTTGTTATACGTTTAGACTTTGTTAGAGTTAAAGTTGGCGTTCAATTGAGGCCAACCATTGCAATACTCAAGTGAATAGTGAATCAAACTAAGTGTAAAAAGTTTAAAGTATACAACACTTCACTATAGCTATTCTAAAGTATTTTCACTCACTTTTATCTCCAATCCTTCTTCATTGTCAACCATTTGCTCCAATGAACTATTCTCACAATGAATCAAATCATTAATTCTGGCGACCTCTTCCCCAACAGGTATTCCAAATCAGATATCAAAACAATTAAAAGCTTAACAAGTCAAATCTCGAATGTCAATTTCTTTAAAAATCACCATGATAATTATTTTGCATCAATATTTCAGTATTCAAAATGGATTTTCTACAAGTTTACCAAAAAATAACTAAAGATCAAATAAATCTATCAATTTATAATTGAAATTCTTATTGTTAATTGTTTGCTTGACATTTCAACTTACTATAAGTGGTCAGCAAGAGAAATATACAGATAATTTCATATTGGTCTGTTTGAACCTAAATTAAAAGAAGTAATTTTAATTTGCAAAGATTAAGGTGTTTAATAAAAGATTAATTGAAAACTATTTCTTAAAATTTACATTAAATATATAAATATTATTTTGAAAGCTTTAGCGAAAGAGATTCAAAAACATAACATAAATCGCCCGCAAGAGAAATGTAAAATGGAAAAGTCAAACTATGTAAAATCCAACCCAAACTATCTAGAATTAGACCATTCATTTCGACCATGAAAAAGAATTGCTACTGACCATGGTCTAATTGGTCTGGTTTATTTTTGGAAATATTTAATTAAAATTTAATTCAATTATTTTGAACTAATTTTTATGTTCTTGTTATCTTTTTGGCTCAAGCTTTCGAAAGTACTACAACATTATTCTAAATACTAAACTAATAAGTTATGATATAGTTCAGGGCTACCCAAGGGGGTCAGCCCAAACCCCCCTGACTCGAAGATTTGGTGAAAAACCACCCCCTGGTTGCGCTGAAAGGACCCCCCCAGAAAAAAGTGCCGCCGCAAAGATTGGACAAACTTTTTCATATAATTATTTTTGATTTTTATAATGTTTTTCGGAATTTGAATGATCAACAAATAATGTTTAAAATAAAACTATACCATATTTTCTATCCTTTGATATCAATTACTTATATTCATATAGTTTTGTAGTTTTGACCGCTTTTAATCTTAAAATCTTTTTGTTTATGAAAATTCTGTCTTCGTTTGTTTATGAAAAACGTTTAAATGGTGACCGTGCGAGGCGCAGCATTACATTTATCAAGGTTATTTGATAGGGCTCCATTTTTAAAGGATTTTTTGTTTTGACCTCACCTCTAGAGTTGAAATAATTTCTTTTAAAACCCTGGAGCTTCGGAGCTTGGCCATCCCTACTTTAAACTGAACGAGAACAATTATAGCAAATTGATGCTTCCATTTAAAAACTACTGAATAGTCAAATGAGTGAAGGGATACAATTTTACTGGTTTTAGAATTGTGTGAAATTCAATCGGTTTGTGCAGTCTTTGCCACTAATTGTTTGGAACGGACATAGAGTTGAATGAGACGGTGCTCTTTCGCCACTAATACTCGATTTGCATCAATAATAATCTGAGGACTAAAAGAGTCGATTAACTGTTCGGTGCTTTTCTCGAATGTATAAAACAAACCGATCGTTATTCAGTCTAATTGTCTGCTTTGGGTTCAATTGAAGGCCAATACCTTCAAAACTGAGTTCAATTACACGATATTTGGGCTCAAATTGAGTCCATTATTATATTTTCTTTGAACGGATAAAATTCAATGATATCTCGAATGCGCCGGAAATTAAGGAAAGATGAAGTTTTATCGTTGATTTTGATGAAGAAAATAGAAATGAGAGCCCCTATAACATCTGAATAGTTATTTTCAGTGTATATTATGTCTGATGTATGGCTTGAGAACAATACCATATTAACGAAACACTAGATTGGGGTCAAAAAGGACGAAGTGATTTATGATGTGTGAGTGGCACCGATGTCTGTAATATCAAAGTGACCATAACTGACCAATAAGGCCTTCAGCTGGGAGTGGTTTGCGCGCACAGTCTTACTCATCAAAGAGATAAATATAAGTTCAAAATTAATAGAAAGCGAGACTTTATTTCCTTTTTATATAAAGAATTGTATTTTTGCGAAAATAAAATTAAATGTCTTCACATTGTGTGCACATTCCTTTAAATGCCTTACACTTGCATTGAGATTAGTTTTGGAAAACTTCGACATTATAAGCTTATCTTGATGTTTACCTTGCTTAGTCGGGCATTAATTGTTTTTGCCTTTAATATTACATAAAAGCACTCTTCAGATATTTGAATTGAATAAACTTTTCTTTGGATAGCTTTGGACTTAATTTGATGCTAACTTTCTCCGCGGATTGAGTCCCACTCCTCTCCTCTCAGACTATCGCTCACACATTAGGAAAAGTGTGTAATTGTTTGAATAGCATTGGAAGGACTTATTATTTGTATATTGAAAATGAGTCTGTTTTTGAAAGTATTTGTCTTTAGGTAGATTATGCTCTGCACAGACCCGGAATGCATTGGAAAGTGTATTATACACTGTATTTTGAAAGATGGATAGATTACAACTTTTGGTATCTCTCCCTTCAGTAAATTTCACAGTTGACTGCTTTGGACAAATTGAACTTTTGTGGACTCGCATTGCAATCAATTGTGCAACAAATCAATAGTTGTCTAACTTTTAAAGCATGAAATGATTCTCCGGCACTGCCTTTGCCTTTGCCAGTGTTTAGCTGTCTTTACTCTTTACCAGACTTTTAAGTTTTCTCAGTCGCTGACAATCACTCTTTCAATTTACAGGTGCACTAATTCTGCGCTCTTTTCTCTTTAGTTAATATAACAATGAAGTCTAATGTGATTATTTAGACTCAATTATAATATACGTTAATTTGAAAAATGCAAATTTCATATGCATTCGGGCCTTTTGTTACGGCTCTTGAATTTAAACAATAGTTATGCACTAATATGTAAAATATGCTGAGAAGAGAAAAGCTCTTCTAATATACTGTTTAATCCATTCAGACGTTTGCTTAAGAACATAAAATTTGCATAACATTAACAAAACGTTAATAGAGTTGTCTATAAATTAAACTTTTATGACACAACTTATGGCAACTCATTTAAAATTAATATTTAAATTACAACATCCCTTCCAAATGCCTTCTCAAGACTCCGATCTTAATTATTTCGAGTCTATTACCAAATGAGAGACAATAAGCAAAAAAAAAGGGAATATTATAAGAGATGGACAAATTCAAGAGCTCTAATGCAATGTTAAGAAGAGAGTGCAATGCAGTGTTGCAAAGAGTGGGCAAAAAGTTCATTATAGCTCTTATTTATATGGTTTGCGATCGAAGAAAGTGATCAGAGCTTCATCTGTGCAATGAATCCAATGAATTATTTAGTTGATAGCAAATGACAATATAGATGTAATAGACGACTCACGACTATGTGCTTTGGTTACCAGTGCATCACAACTGTTTCTGCTTTTTGAGAGCCTGGTTTGGACCACTCCTTCTCAATAATTCACAAAAAGATAATTTGAAAGACCAAAACCAATGGAAGGATAATATGTTTGGCGATAGAGAAATAAAGGTATGTTTTGTCCAAACTTAATATCACAAACTTTTCAACTAAACGATGGCTTTCAGTAGAGATGAACGCTGAGCGATGGCTGTGCTTATGGCCTCAGTTCATAATGATTACCAACTTATATATTATTTATGTACTCAACAAATGATGGCTCAAACGACACGACTCTAACCTATTTATTGCACACATTATTGCCATTTATTATTTGATCGGATTTTCTCAAAACAAAAATTAATCCCTAATATCGTAGTCTTTCTTCTTTTGATGTTTATCTCCAATTTTTATCAAATATTTGAAATCTTCTCATTATTTTCATTAGTTGTTAACTTAGAGTAAAGCTCTCTTTGCAATACTTTTTACAATTCTCTAAAGAATTGCTGTAATTTTTTATTTAAATTTTAATTTAATTGAATATCTTTCGGAAAGAGAAGAACAAACAGACGTTTCATTTATTGATTGAGTTTTGTTAACTGAGCAATAAATAAGATTTAAAGATAATAAGAATAATGTGTTTTTTGCATTATAGAGATTATTGATGAGACGCTAAGAATAACAAAGCCTTTGGAATCGATAGTCAGTGTTACGGATGTCTGCGGTATTGAGTTAGCGATATATTCAGCCCTAAACTAAAGGTTCAGTCGAGTGAATATCACAGAAAAGTTGGCACATGTTGTTAGCCGATGACCATCATTGTGGATGAGCCCAACTTTCTAACTGATAATTGTATTGATGGCCAGCAATGCAAGCACTGCACCGATCGGTATGTGTCTGAAACACTCACAACTTGTCAATAGATGGATAGTAATGTCAATACGACATAATAGTCTCGAATGTAATGCATTTTCTTTTACGATAACTGATAAACTCGTATAAATCTAATTCAGAAATTTATATTGTGATCCATAGCACAAAATGAGTGGGCGCTCCACTCTCTTCTGCAGTTACTCCACTATTATTGCAAATAATGGAAACCGTGTCTACTATTCAACTATTATATTAGTAAATTGTGAGCGAACACAGTCTTGTATTGAGCTTTAATTGCATATACTCTCCAATACTCCGATAGCACAGTCCTATTGATGTCTTTGAGTTCGATATAAACTTATAGTCCGTCCAAAGTTTGTCTACTCTTTGTGTACAACTATGAACTGATGGATGATTATGGGATCTGTTGCTAAGGACGCCAATGCGAGTCCAGTTAATGAGGCGGTCAGACTTTAATTACGATTATAAATAATGCGTTAGTAGTGACCAACACAGACACAGATGCGCTCAGCACTGACTCCAACATATTAGGCCTCTATTTAAAGAAAATAGATTTACAGAAACGCTATTATTCCTATTATTCACATATATATCGTACACAAGATTTGCTTCAATAAGAATGTTTGCCATCGAAACTAAAGGGGTTCAGTTAATTAGTGGACAGCCTATTAAAAGTTTCCCGGAGCCAAGAGACACATCTTATCCAATAGTCATAATTAAAGCTATAGAGAGGCCAAGACTGCAGCAAATATTACTGTATTAACCAAAGAGAGACTCCAATTTTGCTCCGAATATAATATTAAGTTTAGTTTGGGTTTTGTTTATTCTGAGTGCTTACCAATGCAAAGCTCGCCTGTGCTAACCAGTACTAATCAATATAATACTGTTTAGTTTTCTATCACAATGAATGTTGTATTTCACAACCCGTTTGATTACTGGAAACACTTTCTGCTGGCCTTTCATTTTATAGCCAACACTAACTCACTTACGGCAAAAATGGACACAAATGTGTTAGTTTTGTGAGTTTACTTCTGATGAGGTCTGTCCACTTGGGACAATTAACCAAACTATACCAGAGCACACAACTACTACATGTCGTCTCAGAGCTCTTATTTTATTGGATAAATACCCGAACAATGTATTCTAAAACAAAACAAAAAACAAAAAATATCACATTTACTCACAATTTTAACACTATCTCATTTTCATCAAAAGCACTTTTTAATTTAGGGTCTAATTTAGAAAAGTAACAATTCTTACAATTTTAATAATAGTTTGTGAACTGTTTTTTTTTAATTTAGTAAGAACTGCAGCGAAAAGAAACTATTATTTAAGACCTTCTCATCGATTTATTCTACGAATCGTTTTTCATACAAGTATGTGAGAAAATATTCATTGACAAAGAATGTTTAGATTAATTTCAGTTCAATATTTGTACTCACAATTTTCAGAATATAAGAAAATTTATCCGTGGTCACCGAGAAAGATTTTAGGAATATCTTCCTCAGATTGCTGAGCTTGGCAACCAATAAATTTTATATTAAATTAACTGAATAAATTGGAAATAAATACTAAATAGGAAAATATTCACTCAAACTTCATTTAAAATTTAGGTTTTTTATGACTGAAGAAAAATTGTTCTAGCATTTTAAATATAAATTAGCCAGAAAATTAATTTAAACATTTAAGAAAATCTTTTTTCTATTATTCAAAAAATCGATTTTCGATTATTCTTTAAATTAATGTCCAATTGAATCACTTAAAAATCAAATTAAAAATCAAATGGAGATATTAAATACTTTAAATGAATTGATTTTAAAGTGTTGTCTTAAAAAAAAAGTCAATTAATTAAGGACGATTTAATCGATGAAATATAAAATTTGGTGAAATTAGAGAGAATTGAAAGACTAATCGATTAGAAATTGAATTCATGCGCTAAAAGTCAATATAGTTGGCAGTGAAGGCATGTATGGCTATATATGAAAACTACGTTATGACCGGTTGGCCAAACCAATGGGGAAATACTACATGATTCTCATATTAATAAAAGTATATCGCGTTGTTTTTGTAGCCGCAGCCCAAGAAGTCGGAGCTTCATATCGGGCAGAAATAGGCCAATAGAGTGTTGTAGTATTGCACTGCAGTGCGTATACCAGTGCTCCACCTCCCGGTTATATGCTTTTGGAAGGTATGGCATAGTTTACAGATATGAGATCGGATGAGATGTAGCACTTGCTCAGATACACACTAATATTGTTTGGCTTTACTTACTTTAGTTGAACATCACTTTTATTATCAGATATGTTTCCGACCAAACACTTGCACACAAACAGCTCAGCCATAAGACTGACTTCAAATGCATTGTAAAATTGTTTGAAAAATCCGTTCACAAACTGATGCAAAGAGTGATCCTTTGACTGATCTGTTGTTCGACTCAAAGCACTTTCTATTCTAAGTTCGATTGAAATTTTGTTGCAAAGAAAAAGAGCGGAGAGAAGGAGAGAGAGGCTGAGAGAGAGGCAGACAATTTTAAACTGACCAATGAAACGATGCCAACAACATCTAAAGTAGTTGTAGTAAAACGTAGTAAAAGGGCAAACACTGCAAACACTAACTTTTCTAAAGGCAACTAAAGCTCAAACCGTAGATAAGAGAGTGTTCGCCAACTATTAGGAAAGTCTACCAGAGAGTATCCGGGAGTACAAACACAATACCCGAACTCAATGGGAGTGAATTGTGCTTGTGAATAGTGAATCCAAATAAAGCACAAATTCAAGCCGAGTGAGAGTCGGTTGTGGGCAGGCATTAACATTCACTCACTAACTAACTCAACATTCATCCAAACTCCAAACCATACCATCAAACCTTCCGAATACTAACTAAACACACGAAACAACTGACACACAAATTAACTCAAATACATTCACTAAAAAAGACTCAATCGATGTTTCGATTAATGACTTCTCACATTTATGGGGTTCGGCATATTTCAAACAGTCATTTCAAATTGCTATATTCTAAATTATATTAATTAAGAGAAATATTTTCTCATAATAGATATTATGATCTCAATATGATTCAACTGGAAAGACAAAGAACAGCACCAAATTAGTGCGAGGAAAAAGCAACAGTTTTAATAAATGATTTTATCTATTGATTTATATCTAAATTAAATTAAATAAAAAATT
>JAQGAR010000843.1:0-11817 GCA_034697865.1 Oribatida sp.
GGTTTGATATAAGAGGTCAGTTCCGATGCGATGACAATCCTCTTCTGTTCGCCTCCACTACAAGACTCGACTCTATTGTCTGCCGTATCGGAGATCAACAGTTCTGACATCAGGTCCGACACAATCTGATTGTGGTTCAACTCTTTGATTATTCGCGAGTTCTTCAGTTTGGAGGCATATAATAGGGACTGTTTGACAGTCAGTCCTTGGAGCAAATGCCCCTGTACATTCTGCTTGATGAAACAAGTCTTAAATCTGGCATTATTTTGTACAAATATTTTAGATTCATTTGACAAATAGCCAGTTCCTTTTGAGTTCAAGCACTTCAATAGTGTTGTCTTTCCGGCACCGGACGGTCCCATAATAGCATTCATTGTGTTTGACTCGAAATATCCGCTAATATTATCGAGCAATTTATTCGAGCAATGTTTAAATGATAGGTTATTCTCGATTACCATGGTTAAATTAGTCCATGAGATCATGAATTTATTTTCATTTACCTTGGTTAAATAGTTTACTTCAGTATAATTATTATTATTATTATTAATGTTGAGTTTCTTTTTCTTAATAATAGCTTGATTATAAGATAATATCTGAAAGGATCTTGGAAAATTGAAAGAAACATTCTTGCATTTGATCCAAAACGTTAGAAGAGATAAACTGAAGAGAAGTGCGAAACAAATGATAATTCTATGGAAGTTATTCCAGAAAAGAGCTTGGTCTTCTTCTAAACCGAATTCTATAAGAACCCGGGAGTGTTGGTCATCGGCACAGCGGCCAAACCCATAGAGCAGAATAAGTAGCGAATTGAAATAATATTTAACGTAGAAAATGCCAGTAATGGCCTGGATTATAGTCGGGGTGAATCTGATCAAGAAGAAATAGTTCGAATATGTTGCCAGGACTCCAATTAGTGTCATGCTCACTAGAATGGCCATGGCTAAATACTTTTTAAATAAGATCGCGAATATTGTCGATAAACATTGAGTGCAGACAGTAGTCAATCCAATTAAATAAAAGAAGAGCACTATTTTGTCCATGCTATCAATTTGTTGAACAAGGAGCTGCTGTGTCAAGACATAAATGACGGCGAACAATAGCGCAAGCAAAAAGTCCACTAGGTACTTTGAGAAGAAGTATGCAAACCAGTTATACCAACCTTGGTAAAATATTAATTATATAAATAAAGTATTAATTAATTTTACTCAATATTACATCTAACTTGCTAAAAATTAATTCCACGTGTACAGTTAATCTTTCCTGTTAATCATAGTTACTAATAAACTTTTGAAAGAAAAAGTCAACTAGAAAAACTTGATTTGTGTCAAAAGACCTTGATCCAGTTCTAATTCAAATTACATACCTACCGCAAACTTTTTTTAATGAGTTTATCTTATTTTTGTTTCTAATACATTTAAATTCAACTAGATTAAAATTATTCATCATGATGCTTATTATCCAGTGGTGCTCATGTGGTGATTCTAATTAAATTATCTGAAAAAATAATTGGCAAAATATTACACCTAGCTGCATAAAAGTAAACCTTATCAATGATAAGTTATCATGCTATAAC
This sequence comes from Oribatida sp., assembly GCA_034697865.1. NCBI lineage: Eukaryota > Metazoa > Arthropoda > Arachnida > Sarcoptiformes > Oribatida sp. Next base: position 1,574 of record JAQGAR010000843.1, read on the forward strand.
TAGATAATTATCACGATCAAAATAATAAACTTACCATTGCGAAGTTCAGACTCAAAGATTCTCATAGACCTGGCATAGAGATCAGTGATGATAAACGACATAAAAATTAATGTTATTTGTGTCGTGTAAAATAAAACGCCCTGATTCTGGGAAAGTAAGCCCTTCTGATCTTCTTCTTGGAAACAGGTATGAGAGGATGTGCTATTCACCTGGAAACAGCCATCCACTTGGCTGATCCTGGGCGAAAAAAACTTGGCCACGATTATAATGATTGTTGTCAGAAGCACAATGAGCTGGATCAAGTACTCGCTATTCATGTAGTAGTAGCTGAACAAAAACCGTTTGAACAAATTCCAGAAGTCGGCCAGTTTAAATGCCTTGGTGGTTTTAAATTCTTTTGAAACTGGACTCATTGCCCCTGCTATAAGTCCCATATCCATAGGGGAGTTTGTTTTCTCCTTGAGCTTTATGGTGTTTTCTTCGTTCCAGTCTTGAGAAGTTATTTTAATTAAGACTTCGATTGGGATCTGGTTTTCAGTGCATTGGATGTGACAAACGGTTAGATGTTGTCTCAAATTCTGTGGAAGACCTGAATAGACACAAACGCCTCCTTTTGCCAAAACATACACCGAATCAAACATATGAAACAAGTCTTGATTTGGTTGATGTATGGATGTTATGATTGACATCCGGTGAGAACGGGACAGTCGTTTCAAGCATTCTATTAGCTATTGTATAAAAATTTACTCAGGTGTTACATCATGAACAGGGATTAAGACTCACCACTTCTGCAGCATTGCTGTCGAGGCCGGTTGTAGGCTCATCCAAGAACAGAATGTGTGGTTTCCTTATAGCAGTCAGTTCAGCAGCGATACAGTACCTCTTGATCTGACCGCCCGAACACTTCTCTATTAGATTGTTCTCAATATCACTGATCAACAGCTCAGACATAACTTGAGAAACAATTTCCTTGTGATTGAAATCACTTTCGTTGGAATTCTTAAGTTTTGAGGCATAAGTCAATGCCTGAGTGACTGTGAGTCCAGTCATAACTCTTTGGTCGTGATTTTGATATATAAAACATTTATTGATTTTCATATCTCTCGGAATCCAAACATTCGAGTCATCACTAAAACAGTATTTATTACTTGCGTTCAAACACTTCAAAAGAGTTGTTTTTCCCGAACCGCTCGAACCCATCAAAGCGTTGATTGAATTGAAGGCAAAACCGCCCGAATTGTTATCCAGAATCACTTTTTCATCTCTGGACAGAAACGGCCGGACACTGACCGTGAGGTTAGTCCACGCAATGGCAATATTTTCACTCATTATTAAAAACTTTGTTTTTAAATATTATCAACTAATAAATGAATAGTTTCCAGCTCTTACAAATTAAAATGTACAAGTTTAGTTGATTATGAATTCAATTAATAACCCAATTTTGTTGCTTGGTTTTATTATTTCCTCGTATTACTATTGAATATCAAGGTTTCTTAAATATAAATAATTACGATAAATGATTGCATTAATTATATTTAAAATTGATATTAATTACTATTTAAAGATTTTATTTACTGTTATTGACCTTGGTCATAGTGAAAAACCCCTTGCAATAGGTTTTCAATTGAACTTGCATATTTTAAAACAAGCTTCAACAATAAAATAACAAATAATATGAAAACAATTTTTTGCTCAAAAAATGAAACTTTAAATTCTGAGCGAAAAGCTCTTTACTAAAGTCTTCAAAATAAATTTGGGCAAAATTATCCAAGGTTGTTTTGAAGTATGAATAGTTTTATTTATCGTGTATAAACACTTTAGAAAGTGTATTCCACTGATAACTTATCAAAAATAAACATTCAATAAAAATAGATATCTCAAGTCATAGTTATAAATTTAATAGATTCATATAATAATAAATATAATAAGTTTAGCCCTGGTCAATTTCTTTCAAATTTTACTTAAAAATAAGCATTTATTTAAGACCAATGGCCATTTTAAGCTAAGGGGTACATAAAAGTTTATTAGAATAATTTAAATTAATACAATTTAATCTTGCATATCTGACTCAAACAATAATATTTAAATGCGAAGAATAATAGATTAATTTATCATGCTCACCAAAATTTTTTTCTCTCTCTCCAACTATCTTTTGAATGAACTTAAATAGATGCTCAAGTAAATATAAAAGACGTCAAAACAATATTAGTATGTCTAGTAGAGTAACAAGGTTACGCATTACGTAAGAATAAATTACTTCTAAAGCTCACATCAATTATAGAGGCTAGGTCATATTAGGTTGTTATTGCAGGGGTCGCTTAAGGGAGGGAGGGAGAGAGAGAGAGAGAGAGAGAGAGAGAGAGAGAGAGAGAGAGACTCCATTGTCTGGGCTGTACCGAAAATAAAATATAAACAGGTGTTAGCAACATTCATTGAAAGACTAGACTTTTTTATTTCAAAATAATTTAAAAATAAAATAATAACCTGAAGCCTTACAATTAATTTTGTTAACATCTGTTTCTATTTATTGAGTCCAGTTATTTGTCCCAAATTTCCATTTGCCCTAATGTTTCATTTGCCCAAACATTTCAAAATCTAAAGAAATGTCACGTTATAAAATATTTATTATTTTAAATATATTTCATTATTTTTCATTAATTACAACTCTATTTAAATATAACTTTTGAGATATGGTAATATTACAAAACTGTAGAAGAAAATTAACATTTGTAATAGATAAACAGTTAGGGCAAATGAATAGTTGTCGAAAACGTAATTAGGGCAAATGAACGAGATCGCAAAATAAATGTTTTTCTTTATTATCATTTTCAAATTATTTCACAAGATTTAATTATTACAATCTACACAGTCGAACAATAAAATGCGAAAAAATTATATTCTTGTTTTTATTTCATTAATCTCATTATTGACCATTTATTTCATTTTTGAACAAGAGCAAACGTTTTTGTTTAAACCAGATATATTCTTGAAAAGTATAAAATGTGATGAATATTTTAACAATAGTTTGCATGGTGAATTTGATTGGCCAAGTTATCCAATAGTTCCTGCAGTTTGTAAAAATAGGATTCTGGTAGTGACCCAAGCCAGGAGTGGCTCTACATTCCTCGGTAAGTTAACAAAGGAATATTTATATTGAAAATAATAATTTCGTAATTACATTTCATTTAACAAGGTGATTTATTGCAACAATCATGGCACACCTTTTACATTTACGAACCTATTTATTTCTTGAGACAAACAATTCATGTGGATCAGATTAAAGATAAAGGAAAGGTTAAAGGGCTCGTCAACATTCTAGTTAAACTTTTCAACTGTAAAAGTTTAGATGAGAGTAAGACTGGAATTTAAAAATATTCTAAATATTTGATATATAATCAACATTTTGAACTTGAATTTTTTCAATTTTAGATGAGGCAATAAATAACAAGAGCGTGTCCTGGATTAATGAAAAGTATTTATCTTTAAAGAATCTTAACTGTTTTGACGAACCTAGGATAGGATAGGATGAGAAGTGTAAGAATGGGATCAGGAATAATGACAATTTTCCTGTAATAAAGTCCATTTGAAGTTTGAGAGCATCTTTGCCTGGAAGGAATTGTGTACAGTCGATACCTTAATGGTGTATATGAACCTAGATCATAGAAAAGAAATAGAAATTGCAAGAATATTGAAACAATACTCAATATTTAAGTGATTGCAATATATTGTAAAATTTACAATTTCAATTTACAATGTAAATTGAACAAATCGGTAACTTTTAAAATAATGGAAGGTTCTACTTTAAACAAAACTTGATCTTTAATAAATTGAGTAAGGGTTTCAATGATCATGCACATCATTTTAAAATCAAACTGTATTTAAGACCCATTAAAAAACGCATCTTGCTTTATAATTATTAATATTTAAATTTTTAATAGGAAAAAATCAATGGAAAAATTGCTGGGCGAAAATAACAAATTTGTACAAGAACAAGAGATTTGTCATAAATGTCCAAATATTATTATCAAATCTATCCGGATTGGCTTCACTTTCGTAATTCATTTAATCAAGAGCTTGAAAATGGAAAACTCAAAGAGTATGTTATCACTGATATTATCAGAGTTGACCAAGATATAGTCTTTAATTTAAAGGATCTAAAAGATACTTGGCTGTTTTAATAACCATATTCAACTGAAAACTTTCTTTAGCCCCGGTTAAGTTAATTTTGTTGGTTCGCGACCCCCGTGCAATTATAAATTCACGACTGGAACCGAAAACACGCAAATGGTGTAAAGGTGTATGTCGTGATTCAAAGTTTCTTTGTAAAACAATACGAGATAATTTAAATACCATTATTCAATTGAAAAATTTTCATTCGGAATTGTTAAGTAATAATAATTTAATCAAAGATGCCATCATCTATAACAATTTATAAAAATGTAGTGAAGTTGCACTGGATAGTTAACTCCAGTTAAATTTTGATTTTAAAATCAATGGTTCTTGAATATCCAATGCTGCCCGGAAGACACTTCACTGCATTTTAGTTATAGTCGATGTCAACTCTGAAGTTTTTTATGGCTCATATATAAAAATTTTAATTGTTTTATCCAGATAATTTAGTTATTATACGTTATGAAGATCTCGCGTTAAACACAAAACTGGTGGCCAAGAAGTTGTACCAAAGGTTGGGTTTGATTTATAACCAGAAAATTGAAGACTGGATTCTATTAAATTCACAAATTAAAGAAACAAATGATTCTCGAAATACCAGTGAAAATACTGTTCATTGGGTAAAGAATTTTGAAGCTTTTGGTATGGATTTGAATTCAGTACAAAACCACTGCTCGGATGTGATGCAAATGTTGGGGTATAACCAAATAATCTTCCCGGAATTGAATCAACAAGGTACTATAGAAAATACAAAGTTGATTAGCGATAAATTTCCTCTAAAATTATTAGTACCGAAGAATTTTTTGTAAATTTACATGATATCGATATATTTTCATGTATTTTATATTCATAAACTACATTATTTATAATAACTATGTAATGTATAACAATCTAGTAAAGTCCTTAAAAATCAGGGCGCACCAAGCTTTTCGACTTCAGGGGGTTCAGGGGGTATTTTGCAAAGATCCTAGGGGAGGATCAGGGAGAGGTTTAAATTGTAATGCAATGTAAAAAGTTTTACTAAAAACACAAACATTTAAAAGAATTGAACAGTATTAAATGTGATGAATATTTGAATCATAGATCTAGGTCTAAGTTGGCGATGAATACAATATTTAATTACAACTTAAAATATCATTTAAAAAGACCAAGGACAAAATTACCTATAATTAAACGAGGAAAACTAAGTGATATTATAAATTAAATGCTGCATATTTTAAAACTTAAAACTTAATAACATTACCTCTCTGCCTCTCCTTCTCTCCTTCTCTCTTCCTTTCTTTATCTCTAAAAGTCAAGCTACCTTCAAGACTGACCTTACTACAGTGTGTTTGTATGTATGTTATTTTGCCTTTAAACCATTTAATAATTGAAGTGTTTATAAAATAGTTTTGATTTCAATTTGTTATTACATTTAAATTAATAAATAAAATGTCAAAAATAAGAGAAAATAAAAGTATTTCAGAAATCGGTTTTAATCCAGAAATTAATATCAAATCAGAAGAGTTAGTGATTGATATCAGAAATGCATTGTTTCGGTATAAAACTGGGCCAGCCGTTTTGGAAGACTTGTGCCTTGAAGTGCCAAGAGGTAATACTAAACAATACATGGTTAATATTTAAAGGTTTATCTTAAGGCAAAATATTTGCCCTACTTGGCCCAAATGGGACAGGAAAAACAACACTAACCCGTGCGATTTTGGGTCGCCTTCAGCTCAAAAGTGGTTCAATTAAAGTGTTAGGTACTCATCCCGGTACTAAATACTCGGACATCCCGGGCAGTGGTGTGGGATATATGCCACAAGAATTGGCTCTTTTCGAGAACTTTCAGATTAAACAAATTCTCAGATATTACGGAATGATATTTCACTTGGAAGGGGAGGAACTCATTCAAAGAATCGAGTATTTGATGGAGTTATTGGGTTTACCTGAAAAGGACAGACCAATAGATAGTTTGAGCGGTGGACAGAAGAGACTCGTATCGCTGGCATTAACCATGCTACATAGTCCCAGGCTCATTATTTTAGACGAACCCACAGTTGGAGTGGATTCACTTCTCAGGAATAAAATATGGAAACACTTAGAGGAATGTTGTGTCAGAAACGGTAAGTAAATAAATTGTTTTTAATATTATATTAAAACAGAATAACTTTCAAATTCTATAAATATTTCTATAAATATATGATTTGTTTGTTATGTTTAGGTCAGACAGTATTGATAACAACTCATTACATCGAAGAGGCGAGAAGTGCGGCAAATGTCGCGTTCATGAGTTACGGCACTATTCTTAAGCAATCGGATCCACAAACACTACTCCAAGAATACAAATGTCAAACACTGGAAGGAGTTTTTCTTCACTTATGTCAACGAAGAGATGAAAGAAGAAAATCAGTTGAAATTTCAGACATTCTTCAGGAGCCAAAAGAAACATCTTCTTTAAGGTCTATCTCCAATGATTCACCAGAAATTCTTCAGAAGCTAAATCAAACAAATAACGAAAGATTAGTTAACGATGGACCACAAATGGATGCCAAAAGAAAACACCAAGCTCATCCTAAAAACTTAGACTTCAAACGAGTCAAGGCATTAATTATGATTTTCCATATTCTTGCCCTCCGAAGATTAATCTTTATGCTTACCTTCTTCATTTTCCCTTTTTTGGTCATAAGTATGCTCAAGTATGCACTGGCCAACGACCCTGCCCACATACCCATGGTGATTTTCAACGAGGACCAAAATCCAAAATATTCACAGATAATAATCGATGGGATCGACAGATATCACATCGATCTCCGATTCGCGGGAAGTAATGAAACAGCCTTTGAATCGGTGGTCAACGGAACTAGTTATATGTCTGTTGTCTTCGGGGAAAACTTTTCCGATAACTTTGAATATCGTTTGAAAAATATTTTGGAGATAACGGACGAAGAGTTGGACAGCAGTCAAATCAAAGTTTATGCGGACTTTTCTAACCATGTGATGAGTATTTTTGGGATCAAATATCTGTTGGGTGCGTTCAATAAGTTTTTAAGACAACAGAGCAGAGAGTTTGGTCTTAACGCGGAGCGATTTTTTCACCCGATCACTGTTGAAAAGCCTATTTATGGAGAGTTTAATTTGAACATTGCTGAGTTCTTTTCGCCAGGCGTTCTTCTAGCTACATGTCACCTATTTCCCTTGGCAATTTCATCATTGCAAATTCTCGTACTTCGGCAAAACTCTAGCCTCGAACGAATTCTGGTTTCGGGGGTCCGACCCATAGAGTTGTTTGTCGCACATTTTATTTTGAACCTATTTCTGATTGCAATTCAAGAATTGCTGATTTTATTCATTTCATTCGTTGTCTATGAAAACACGCAAAACGGCAGTTATTTTTTGGTCTATTTTCTTCTCATTTCTATTGGCATTCAAGGGATGGCCTTCGGGCTCACAGTGGGATTGTACTCTAAAAATGTGAATGATGGCTTGGTTAGTTTCTTATTCTATCTAAAATACCTTGAATTTATTTAAAAAACGCTTATTTTAACAAAGGTTGGTTTATTCGCATTTATGGTTCCCCTCTGGTTTGTATCAGGTGCATTTTGGCCAATAGAAGCCACACCATTAATCTATCGCAATATTGCGATTTTTGGGCCTCTCTGTCAGCCCCTAAACTCCTTTAGAGCAATTATGATTAAGGGTTTGCCACTAAGTGATCCGGTTGTATACATCGGTTTTATTGTACTTTTTGTCTATATTTGTGTTATTTCTTTATTTAATATAATTTCAATAAAAACAATAACAAAATAACTATACAAATAAGTGGACTATTATACTGTAAACTTATCCTTGATGACCCTGTTGAATCAGTGTTTATGATCCTGACATATAAATATTACCACCATACAAATATTACTAGTGTAGCGCATTGAGGACATACCTAATAGCTTTATCTCATGTAGATCAATCTTAAAAGGCTATCCATATGCGTGATTCGCCAATAGCAATTAACACAACCAGAGCCAAAAATACCTATATCAGTTTTTGAAAAGCGTTTTATGTTTTGTTTAATAAGGGGTTTATATTAATTTCTTGGATGTTGGCCTTGAACACAGCCCTTTTTTGTATTACTACATTTGTATTACTATGGACGAACAGTTTACCTTGATGAATTTAATCAATGGACTGCACAGTTGTTGTCTTTCCACAAATCCAAAGGTTGAATTGTTTTTAACTTCAAAGTCAAATTGATAGATAACTATTTCAACCGTGGGAAATTAAAAGGTGATTCTATAGTATAAAAACCATGACTGCTCAAATTGTTACTTTTACTTTGAAGGACAAAATAGGTTTCCCCAAACCTATTATTTTTCCATATTTACAAAACTTTAATGATTTGATTCATTGAAATAATGAATCAAATCTTTTTGACACTTTGTTTAACGACAACTCTGTTGACAGTAATCGCCGGCGAATGCGGTTATAAGGCGTGCCAAAAGACTGACCCCAAAAAGTTGAACATTCATCTGATAGCGCACAGTCACGATGACGTCGGGTGGATGACAACAGTGGACGGATACTCTGCCATTACAAGGACCATCATCACTAATGTCATTAAGTCACTGGAAAAGAACTCAGCCCGTAAGTTCACCCAGGTGGAAATGTACTTTTTTCACCGGTGGTGGAATGAACAGGACAAACAGACTCAAGAATCGGTAAGGAAACTGGTGCAAAATGGACAGTTTGTCTTCACAAATGGTGGGTGGACAGTCAATGATGAAGGCGCCGCTCATTACAATAACATTATTGACCAAATGACGATGGGTTAGTTTATTTAAATTATATTGATAACATTTAATTCATGGATCGATGTATCCTTGGATAGGCTTGAAATTCTTAAATGACACTTTTGGAAAGTGTGCTCATCCAAAAGTATCATGGCAAATTGATCCTTTCGGTGCATCCAAAGAGATGCCGTCCCTCTACGCACAAATGGGCTTTGATGGCCATATCTTTAATAGAGGACCATCTAAGGGAGAGTATATGTGGAAGGGTTCCAGTGATCTCAACACAAAGATATTCACAACAATATTGCACAGTCACTACTCGGCGCCCAACGGCTTTAACTTTGAAGACGGCAAGAATGGACTCAATAATCAAAACTCTGCAACCAAGGCTGACCAGTTTGTTGAGGTAGCCAGGAGGTGGAACAAAGATTACGGTAATTTAAATGAGGTGCTCATAACTATGGGCGACGACTTCCAGTATAGGAACGCCGAGAACTGGTTCTCAAATATGGATAAACTGATAGTTGCTGTTAAAGCCCGACATTCAGACGTCAATATATTTTATTCGACCCCTAATTGCTATATAAATGCAGTCAATTCGTTGAACAGAAATTTCAGCGAAAGGGACGTCGATTACCTCACTTATTGGGTCGGCTACTATTCAAATAGACCAGCCCTCAAGTATCAAGATAGAATCACCAATAATATGCTTCAGGTAACTATTCAATAGATAATATAGAATTTAGAATAAAAGGCGAGTCTTAAATGATAGGACCTACAGGCCCTACAAGGTATTCGGCTTTCTAAGGCACAGGTGTCTCATTTAAGATAAAAACAAGTATCTTTTATCATCACAAAGTACTATTGGTTTAAACACAATGATAAAGTCCTGGATTAGTAAGATCAAATCAATTTAGAAAATGTATGTAATATAATGTATTTCAGGCTCAGGGTGACAGTCACTGTGGGACAGTTGAAAATCAGGGCCTTTTTTGAGAATTCACTTTATAATCTCTGATTTGATAAGCAATCCACCTTGATTATTTTCAAGAAGAAGTTAGATAACACAACTTTAACATTATAGGTGTGTAAACAGTTGGATGTGTTGGCGCGATTAGATGTTACCAAGACTAAAGTCCACCTAGATGAAGCACGTAATCAGGTGGCTATTATGACGCATCACGACGCTATCACTGGGACTTCCCCTCAGCATACGTCTGACGATTACACCGAACGCCTTCAAAGCGGTTACTCCGCCGCCGAAGCGGTGGTCCGGAAAGCGATGTTTTATCTGAAGAATAAACAAAA
>JAQGAR010000844.1:0-11816 GCA_034697865.1 Oribatida sp.
GTTAGTTACCCCTCAAATAGTTAATTTTAGGTGTTTATAAAATTCGTATACTTGACCCTTGGGCACCTATTGGGCCCATTGCAAAAGGCCAAGCTCGTAAACTTAACCACTAAAATTAGTTATTTACCTAAAACCTACTGCTCTGGTTATGACTTTTATTTTGCAAAAATTTCCTATTCCTGTAAATTATGAATAAATACAATAAAAACGATAAATATATTGAAATCATTTTCTGATGCAATAGAACTGAAGAATTGCAGAACAATATTCAAAAATTTCAAAACTACGTGTAATGTGAAGGACCCCATATATACCCCATATATTGAACCATATTTGCTCTAAACAACCAAATATGGATCTCTCTTCAAATCTTAACTCTCGACTCCTAATCTCTTGTAATAGACTTTTTGAATAGTTTTCCGAATAAAATCTACTATAAATTAAAGAAATTTTTGTTAGTGCCTTCATTTGAAACCTGCAAGTCTTGAAGGGTTCAATTTTAATTAGATTTGGTTTAATTGAGCTTTCTTATTGCTTGTTTGTTAGTTATAAAAGAGTATCTTCGATTAATTATTGCGTAGAAATCATAACGTTTTTGAATGAGCATGCTAAAATTTTAAATTTGTTATCAGGTTGTTCAAGTTGAGGCGCATGATGTAATAATCTGGAATATTGAGATATCATATCAGAGGTAATTATTCAAATCAATTGACAAATAAATTAGTTAATAAAATATTTCTATCAATTAATTTCTGAAAAGTCATTAAAATATATTTATTTTTTGAAAAGTCTATTAATTGGTTTAAAATTCCTGAGGAATGGTTTTCAGAGAAAGTTAATTAAAGATTTCAATTTTATAATTTAATAAAAATCTTAGAGAAAAGTTAATAAAATCTTATTTTAAGTAAACGGCGGCTCCTTTTCTTGCGTTCCGAGTAATTACAGCATTTGAAGGACCTGTCAAAGTGATGGGATGTCTCATTGAACCGCTTGAACCCATAGTTAAACCCCACGGTATAATTACCATCCTCACTAATTCCGATATCTGCGCTCCTGGCCATTCTGAATGCCTCTCGAAATGATTTACTATTCATTGGACTCACAATTATCTGATTAATAGACAAAATCAGAAAAATTGCACAAAAATTCCCAATTGATTCAAAATCAAAATAATTGACTCAAAAATCATTATAAACTAATCTCTTCTTAGATTACAGTGAATTAGTGTTTTTTCTAATTAAATGTTTGATTTATCACTCATTCAATTGATTTTGATTTTTAATTAAAGACTATTTCGGTCTAAATATTTTAATTGAACCAAAAAATCATTTTTGAGGATTAAATTAATTACTTTTTGTGTATATTTGACCCAAAATTACTTTATTTACTGAAAAAGCAATTGTTTTTCATTTACATGATTAAGTCATTCGAATGAAATAACAATACAGTTCTTTTAAATTGTCATAGATTTTTTAAATTGCAAGTTTTTCTAATAAAATTGTAAAATGACCTTGATACTAACCATTTCTAAAACTAGAGCCAGAAACTATTAGGTTTTAAGCAGCTATTATAAGCTTATGCAATTTTCAGTAAAGTTTACAGAGATAACCAAGCTTACCCAATGATGTTTGCTTTATAGGCATGTTTTTCCAGTGAACTTCCTTTTATAATCTGACAAATCTATTGAATGCAAAATTAGACATTTGTTGGATCAGTAATTCATTAAATATTTATTGTAAATAATTTCAATGAATTCAATGGAAAGGCAATGAAGTAGTGATGCAATTAGTTATTGAAATTACAAATAATTCATTCAAAATGTTAAATGTTTAAGGCTATAATTGAGAGACAATTTTGAACAGGAATTAAAGGATTAATTTCAAAAATATCATTTGAAATGATTCATTACTATTAACTGTTAGAATAGCCAATAGCAAATTACTTGATAATTGACATTTCAAGGTGTGTACTCAAAATGTTTTAAGTCAAAAGTATCAATCAATTTAATTGATTCAATTATTTTATAGTAAAGAGTAAAGTGTCCCTTGAATTGCACTATCCTTAAAAGAATGATGAGTTCAAAAGTTTTCATTTTTCAAAACACAATACAATCGATTGCTTTCCAAATGTGTTTTCTATAAATAATTTAAAAGATTCGGAAACCATTTGTCAAACAATGAATTGTAAACCAATGTTCTTGTGATTAGAGGTTAGGATATATCTGTTTGACTTTGGAGGTACAGACACACCGAACGACCATTAAATGATGCAATCACTAAACATTATTGTCATATCATTTGAATTTTCAAGAATGTTGAACAACAGGGAATAAATTCTTAACGATTAAATGATTAGGCAGTTTCGCCTCCAGTCAGAACTAACATGCTAATTATGTAGACGTATCAAGTAATGTGGAATTCCTGAATTCTGGATTCATTACAAGTGTTTCCTTTGAAATGTGGCAGGTTCATTTTTGACAAGTGAACAACAAAAAACAACAAAACAACTAGGTTGAATAAAGTATTGATTGTATGCTAACTAATATTCCATTTATTGTAAATTTCAAGGATTTTGTCAGAAATTGAAATATTTTACAAATTATAATAGGATTTGGCATTAAATCAACGATTATATCAAAGTTTTTATTTAAGAACAAATCAAATATTGAAAAATCCGTTTAAAACTTTTAAGGAAAGAGTCTTCAAAAAAGGATAAAATATGAAAATCTTTTACCAGGAATTGATTTTCGGTTAAATATAAAAGTCTTAACACATAAATAAAATATACAAAAAATTATTTTATTATTTAAATGCAATTTAAGTTATTATTCATTAGATTTTTGAGCAATTTTTGAACTTTTATTCAGAAGAAGTCATTCATCAGTCATGTCATCATAAGTGACATCATCTGCCATATCTTCTTCTTCGATGTCTCCGTTCATACAGGAAAGCCTTCGTTTCATTTTGGGGGTCAACGGAGGGATACAATTGCGAGGAATCAGAAATGTCGACAAATTGAATAAATCGACGAATACTTTGTAGCGATCGCTGAGTGTTGACCGCAAGTAGTGGTAACCGGAAGAGCCGCCAGTGCCAAATTGGTGGGGGCCGATCATACGGAGAACCATTTCCACGTGATTGTCTGGTAAAGTAAATAGTTAACAATATCTTTAATAAACGTCTGCGCGGAAATGGGTTTAGTGTTTGAGATTTGGACAGAGTTTGCAACCAATTCCCCGGAAACCAAATTCATATCTCATTTCTACCCTTAAAGTCATTAAACCTGAAGAGGAAAGGGGTCTCTGATTTCAATAAACTTTGTTTAAGCTAACGCATTAAGACTCACAATTTATGACTTATTTTAATAATAATTATATTATTTAAATGCAATTATTTTTATGCAGTCATTTGACAGATAAGTATTTAGTGTTTTCTTAGCACTAAATAGCATTTTAATGGCTTTAGTGAAGCCGACAGTGCTTTTAGTCAATTAAAGAGGACTTACAGCGCCATTTGGTTATCAATGAGTCGATATCCATCAGTAACACCAATATATGGAAGGGTTGGTTGAATCGCGGTTCGTCTCTATATAGCGAAATCATAAGCGCGCCCTGTAGGGCCCTATGGCTTAAACGGCGGTCCCCTCTGGCCATCAAAGCATTGTGTTTACTGACATCGAATATGGAGTCAAAGAGTTCTGTTTTTCTCTGACACTCATCTAAAAGGGTAGCCTTTTGTTGTTCGTCCTCTTCTTTTTCTGCTTCTATTCTGTTTTGTTCCAACATTTGAGTCACTACTGCCTTATATTTACCCCAAAAGTTAAACTCATTTTTCTTCAAACCGGGAGTCCTTTCGAGCCATAACTGTAGTAAATCGCAAAGAGAGGGCTCGTCTTCTGCCTGTTTTATCTGATCGATGACTTTCGGGTTTTCAAAGATTTTCAAATAATGCAATTTTCCGTAATTAGTCCTCAACTCGTTTTTGACGCCCAATTTGTTCTCAATTAGTCTGAACTGAACACTTTGGAAACCCGACGCCGGCGACAAGTAGTTCCTGAATTGCATGAAGTCCAAGGGCGTCATTGTCTCTAAAATAGTTACCTGATCCACAAGAAGCTGAACACCAGTTTATTTGGGATTACAGATAATTATTCATATCTTCTTTCAATTATTTGTGAATACCTTAAGAATGAGAACCACTCGGTTGAGGCGGGACGTAATAAGAAGCATATTTGCCTCATCCACCTGATCCTATTCACAATAAATATTAAGTAAATCATATGATTGTCAGCTTTGCTTTTATTTGCAGACAGTGGACGAAAATAATTATTGACAGGACATATGTTCCCCCAATAGCCCCCTATCTCTAGTACAGTCTCTATATTACCAGAGTTTAACAGAATCTTAATGGTTATTATAGATGAGATTACAAAGAGGCTTCAGACCAAAACCATCGCCCAATTTTGAAAACTGAGCCCCTCTGAAGAGTCCCTCAAAGAGTCTGTCGAACCCTGATCTGGTAGTTAACTACTAACACATTTTAATATTTAATTGAATAACTGTTGTAATTTGCAGTTACCCAATTAAGGGTGTGCGTTTCGCCCATTGTGGGGGGCTATCGGAGAACAATTAAGCTAAACATACTTACACTCACCCGTCGGTTCAACACATTTCGAACGGAGTCTATTTCGAAAATTAGTTGTTTGAACCATAGTTCATAAGCCTGGTGGGTTATTATGAACAAGTGTTCATCGTGGACTTCATTGCCAGTCATCCGGGTAACCGGTTCCTGACATGATAAAAGTCTATCCACCTGTCAATTCACAAACAAAATACTTAGTATTTTCAATGTTTTCATTACGAAATGCATTTAAAGTTTCAGAAAAAGCTTTTTCTGATGAAATACTGATAAACATTACGCTTACGGATGAGGTTTCCAATAACCGGTAATTCTATATTCAAATTCTTGTCTAATATCTAAAAACTGAAAGTTTTCATATATTTCAAGGAAAGGATATGATATTTGAGACAAGATTTTAAATATTTTCAAATTCTAAGTCAAGATTTTCGAAATTGTTTACTAATTTACTAATCATTTATTATTATCTTCCAAATAGTTTGGGATCTTTTTTCTGTGGCCTTTCGGATGACTTATCAATGATTTATTGCAATGAAAATGAACACATTTTTCTGGTCATTAATAATAAATTCAAACATATTTTGGAAACACTTCATAAAAGTATACAAAAAATAGACTTTTGACTGCAGTTTCAAACTTCAAAAAAATAGCTGTGCATTAGTAGCGGGAACAGTTTTGCACTAACAGACTTACCCACCTTTTATTAGCTAAAAATTAAAGTAAACCGGGTCCACAAATATTCATATCAAAGTAGGTTTCAATGAGATAATGACTGATAAACAGAATAAATGTTTGCGATTCTCAACAATTTTTGAATCAATTATTCAATACTTCAATAGATTTAATGAAAAACAATTAAACGGCAAATAACTAGTAATTTGTGATTCAATATTGTCTAATGACTGACAAAATCTGTTAGTTATTGGCAATCATTGGATAATTAATTATCACATCAATCAATAAATGCCTCAAAGATTAATAAACAGAAAACAATATTCAAGTAAACAATAATCGCATGATTTGAGAGTAAATAATATTTATTAGAGAAACAAAAATTAGTGAAAAGACCGCTATTTATCAAATAAAAATTGCATGATAACTCATAATAAACTCACGTGGAGGTATTCCCCATACAACATTCCGCCCTTAGGTATGTCACGGCAGGCACTGGCGCTCGAATCCATAATATTTAATCCGCTGTCGATGTCGTGAATTGAATCACTGGAAAATACCAATAAATCAATAGATTTATATACTTTTCCTGAACTCAGCTTTTTTAAAAACTTGTTGAAAGCTATAGTCGTGACATCTGGAGACTAACCCAACGGATCAAACATCTCATATCTTACCCCATGTAGATTTTGTGCCGCTGAAGGCCAGGATCAATCACACCATTAATTTTCTCCTAAACGATAATTGAAGACAAGTTGACAGTAAACTTTGATTGCTCACTTTCCAATGAAGCGATCTTCGTAACTAAGTTGGATATGATAATAAACTTGCTTATATCCAAATCAATTTATAACTTGATGTAGAGGTTAAAGTATTCTGATTAGATCATAAATAAATAAAAATTGAAGGATTTAAGGGTTTCTCCTTGGTCAACTATTATCAAGTAAATTAACTGAATTTCTAGTGAAAGTCGACGTGCCGTTATTAAACTCCACTTTAACCACCTAACTTTATTTTCTAACTTGGTGAATTAAATGAAAAACGATTGGTGTTTCTCAAACAAATGAGTAAAAACAAAAACAGGTGGATATCGGACCACTTATTCCCTTTATATACGATATTCGTAACAAACATTTGATTATTAACTCTTAAATCGATTGCTTATCGGCCGAGAAGTCGATAACTAATGGATTGACAAACAACACAAAAACTATCAGTAAATGTACATCAGGGAATTTCTTATAATTAGGTAAACGGCTTTTCTTTCTTAGTAACAGGAGTTTTCCAATTTGATCTTGAAAAGTCAACCTTCAAGCTGTCAATGAAGAGATTCTGTTTATTAAATAACACTTAATATTCAATTAATTCAATGAAAATGAAATCAATTAAAAGCTAATCAATAGTCGAGTCATCTCTCGTTTCAAATCGTAAACAATTATTGCACTTAAAGTACAGTCCCTTTAAGTCAATGAATTTTCGGACAATTTTGTTGTTTTGATTTTATTGTTTTGTCATTTGATCCAAAAATGTCTCCGTTGCTCTTGAAGTACATTATTGCAATGGGTTTGCTATCACTCGTGCATTCGGCCTATTCGGCAGCACAGCATCGAAGTTACGTCCGATTAGTGGAACAGCAATTCAATGGTTTGCCCGCAGATATTGTCATCCAATCGGTGGTCAGTCTTCTGGCCTCAATTATTGCCATCGTTTGGCTCAATGGCAGTCAACTAAAGGAGATTAAGGCGTTAGATGACCTCAATGAGAAGAGCGTCGATTCCATCAACAATAGACCAAATTTCTATATATTTAACCACAGAGGAAGACTTCTTCGATAATCATTTAGTCATTTGTTAAACAATTTAATTTAATTAATAATTTTTCAGTTTTTCATTAAATATATTTAATTCAAATTAAAAACAATTTCTATTCAAACATAAGACTAGAAGTGATTTTATTTCTTGCAAATAAGCAAAGAATAAATCTATGAGAAGCCACCGGTTTTTGAGAGCTATAGAAGGAATGGATTCATTTGGTTGAAAATGTGTCTTCAAATTGGTCTAATTGGCCTAACCTAATCTATTATTAAAGTCTTTATACCGATCTCTAAATATCTTAGGAGCTATTATATGTATAATTGTAATTAAATATATTCTTGTTGTTACCTCATTTCCGATAATTTGATGAAAGTTGTGGAGACACTAAGCGGTAGATTCTATTTATTTAATTGTCACATTTTATCAAATAATGACCTTGCTATTCTTGATTATTGTAAAGTGTGCAGCGATTTTGAGTTTATCATATCTGTTCCGGGGAAGAGTCCATTAGAGCACTTATATCTAATAACCGACTCTTTTTGATGTAAAAAAGTAATTTAGGTCAAAATTTAGAGTACCTCGCATCCATTGATCAAGGAGAAAGCAATGGATGGAATTGTTCGACAATTATTCATTGTTTAATGAAATGTAGGATTGAGTATATCCCTGAGCACAGGCCTACACATAGAAACATCTGATAGAAACACAAAGTGATAAGAAATTGAAATTTTAGTTTAATTCGAGTCAAATGAATATTTATCAGTGGACTTTAAAGCAATCCATTAAATTCGGCTCAACTTTTAAGAAACAAACGAGAAATATGTCGTTCATTAAAGATATCGAAGAATTCGCAAAGAATAAGTTGGAGCCGGGTGTTAACGATTACTTGAATAGAGGCGCACAGTTTGATATTACTCTGAAGGCCAATGAAACCGCATTCAATCAATTAAGAATAAGACCTCGATACTTAGTCGATGTCTCAAAACGCGATCTAAGAATCAATCTGTTTGGAGAAACAATTCGGATGCCCATATGTGTGTCCCCATCTGGACTAAACCGTCGCTTCCATCCTAATGGGGAGTTGGAGACGGCCAAGGGTAATTCTTTATTTACTGTACACAATCTATAAATGAGTCCTAATTTTTAAGGAATCAGTGAATCGGGTACAGTGATGGTAGTCAGTGCCGGTGCTTCTATCACACTGGAAGAGATCGCTGAAGCACAGCCTAACTTGATCAAATGGTTCCAACTATTCATTTATAAAGACAGGAATATGACTGTGGATATGGCTTCGAGGGCTCAAAACAGTGGTTATAAAGCTTTAGTTCTAACCATTGATCAAATGGTTAATGGAATCAGATATCAAAATTCCAAGAATAAATACGAGGACAAGGATGAGAGGGTTAACTATAAACGATATGGTGTCAACAAACCGGTAGCGATGGACCCCACTTGGGAGGACATAAAATGGCTCAAACAGAAGGTTCAACTGCCACTCATTCTCAAAGGCATAGTGACTGCCGAAGACGCGCGAATGGCCGTTGACTGTGGCGTCGATGGCATCTTTGTCTCTAATCATGGCGGCAGACAAGTAGACAGTTCGCCTGCAACGGTAGTTCACTCTTATCAATTTTGTGAAGTCTTAAGTAATACTATACATTTTATGAGATTAGTTGGAAGCGTTACCAGAAGTGGTCGATGAGGTCGCAAATAAAGTACCCGTCTTTCTTGATGGCGGAGTCAGAAGTGGAACAGATGTATTCAAAGCTCTGGCTATTGGCGCCACAGCCGTACTCATTGCCCGTCCCATTTGTTGGGCACTCGTTTATAATGTATGCAAAGAAAGAAAGCCATAAAAATTGTTATTCATTTCTATTGTGTTTAGGGTTCAGAAGGAGTCAAAAAAGTTTTAGATTCCATGTATGAAGAGTTGGACACTAATATGACAATCGCCGGCTGTCCTACAGTTAGTCATATTACGAGATCACATGTCAGACACGTCGATGAATACAGAAACAGTTTGAAGGGCTTAACTCTAAAATAATGACAACATTTGATAGGTGTTCCATCTTTTCACTACCAGTTCGGTAAATTACAAATACAGACTGACCTCAATTTAAGGGATACTAATGTAAAGGAGATTTCGATATAAGGGATAGAATTTACATGCGCCGCCATTCCAAAGTATATTCTGTCCTTGTTAACTTAAACTAAAGGAACCATTTTGTCTGTAGTGAGGCTTAACTACAATTATTTTCAAAAATTATTATTAATTATATTTTAAATAGTTTTATATATATTTACATTTCAAATGTTATTGAAGTCTATACACAAATTACTACTCTTTTGTTAACCAAAACTAAAAATTCTTAAAATGCTATTGTTTTCTACTGAATGGGTCGGACCAGACCCGCATACCTCCGGGTTGAACGTCTTCCTGTCTAATACCGGCTCTGTTTTCCTTTTGTTTTTGTTCTGAAATAATGAAGAGTTGAAAATTAGTGGCTCAGTTAGGAGGGAAGGCTTCAATATAGGAATTACTGTAATAATCGATGTTTTGGACGGGATAAATGAACACCGAATACATGACCGCACCGATGCTCCCCACAAATGCAGCCATTGTCAGCGCGTACCTCAACGGTGTCATCTTTATGCGATTTAAACCTGACATCGCTAATAGCTTTGCTATTATCCTTCCGGGTTATGAGAGTTTAATAAATTATCTAGTCACTAGATACACTCTTTTAATAAAGGCAATTTGATTTTGTTGAATTTTAAATTTTATAAAAACACAAGCACTTATCAGATTAGCTGTTCATAACTAAGGTAACATTTAATTGAGAGTAAGTATTATATTAACTTTGATTTCACTTTGATAAAGTAGACTTAAAATAAGTGATTGCCCCTCAATCGGGCCTTAAAGAAAGAAATTGTCATAGTTGAATGTTTAACGAGTGGTGGTAAAAACTTATTGGAAAATTATTTACTAAACTTATTGGAAATGTAGGTTTATAAGTTGATTGGGTTTAATGTTTAAACTTTGCATTACACAGTAACACAATATTTGTGTGACTCATAAGCGTTGACTTCCATCTATTGAATACTTAGTGAAAAGCAATGAAAACAAACATTTGTTTTTTGCGTTTCGCCACAGATTTTCACTCAAATCAACAAAACATTTGTAAAAATATGTGAATTAAATCAATATTAACTCAAATGTGTCCAAACATTATTCACTCAAATAATTCAAAATATCATTCAAATTGAACGCGACTTTTATGTGAAGTGATTTCAAAAACCGATAAAATAACTAAAAAAACCTATTATTTAAGTCGTTATCAATGAATACGTGAATTGAAGGCAAAAACCATTGAATCGATCGCTAGATTTGCACAACTCTTGCAATAAAAACTATATTTTATTGATTAATAACAGTTAATAACCTGTGAATTATGGGTCAGACTCTGTCAGAGCCCGTGACCGCTAAAGAGACTACCAGTTGTGCCAATGATGACTATGTGGTGGGCGCCTCCTGTATGCAGGGCTGGAGGATTAGTAAGTCTTATCTTAATATTTATTTCAAACAATTGATTGGTTTTAATTGAAGATATGGAGGACGCGCACACCCATATCCTCAATTGTCCTGATGACAGGACGGCCTCATTCTTCGCAGTTTATGATGGTCACGGCGGTGCTAAAGTGGCTCAGTATGCCGCCAAACATCTCCATAAGAAAGTGTGTACTCATCCCCTCTATCAGAAGGGACTGATCGAAGACGCGTTTCGGGTATCGTTCTTGGATTTGGACTCTGATATGTTGACCGACGAGAACATGAGGGACGAGTTGGCCGGAACTACAGCCATCACTATCCTCATCAAAAACAACAAAATCTATTGCGTGAGTCATCCCTTTCCTTATCTGATTTTTGTCAATATTTTCATTTTCCTGAAAAGTCAGCGCTTTTTAAGTCAAAAGGAAGTTATCGTTAGTTTGGTTTCGTTTTACATTTAAGGAAATTAATTGATATGAAGTCTATTTCCATATATTTAATAATTTTTTCCTCGTTTTCTATTAAATGCGAAGTCATATAAAAGACTTTCAATAGTCTACTAAAATATTGATTCAATTCAGTCGACAAATAAAATGTTGAATAGCTTTGATTCGGAATTTTAGTCGATAATAATATGCAATTCTAGATATTATTATGTCGAATATTTCTTTACTCAATCATTCGTTTCGAAATATTTATTGGATTTTTTGATAAACAGTTTATTGCCATCACTTATGCGCTCAAAATTATTTGTACGCCTTTTATATTTTGATTGCAACCAATTGTCGCTTAATTAGTATTTTCCATAAATTTTGATTCATATCTGTTATTGTGTTCGAGGAATGACATAAATTGGCATAAATTCAATGATAGCACAGAATACTTAGCAATAGATTGCTTTTTGTTGTGTAAGCCCTGAACAACAGTCTCGAACTTTGGTATTAATCAAACATAACTTTTCAAAGCATTTAAACAACTTTTTCGTCGTTAAACTTGTTTTGTATTTTCTGTTTATCTTTCGGTTTGTTTTCAATTTGTTTTTGTTTTCACTTTCAATGCATTTGAGTAATGAGTTTCACTGAAATTAATGCAATATTTTAGGCAAATGTAGGCGATTCTCGAGCGGTCGCCTCTTTTGGTGGA
>JAQGAR010000845.1:0-11812 GCA_034697865.1 Oribatida sp.
TTTTTATGGTTTTTAGGTTTTTTGTATTAACCCCCCCTTAAACCAAAAAATCCCCCTCTACCCCCTGAAATAAAAAAAAACTTGGTTATGCCTGGAATACACTGTTTTCATTGAAAGTATTTCCAAATTCGCAAACATTATGTAATTTTCCGAAAAGCTGTCAAATACGTGCAGTGAAATGTGTCTGGGAATCAATTGGTTTTCCAATTGTTATTCAATCGAGGAAATAATTAGAAATTAAAAACTGATTACTGATTCATAAAATACTACAAAAAAATAAATTACAAAACTTTGCACAGACTGCAAGACTCAAACGAAAGTCTGCGCCAATGACTCTGTACTTGAAAGGTCGCCACAGGAAGACATATCTCACACCCGAATCACTCAAAGAATTTAATTTTGATATCAAGTTCATTCATAAAACTAACTCATGTGACTTTAAATAATTTACTATAAAAAGTCAGACGAAAACAAAAAAAAATATCAATCGTTTCAGTCGTTTCATTGTTTCAATTTGTTTGAAGTCTACTAAACTTTTATCCAAAAAAATGCTTTTCAAATACGTATGAAATATAACAATAATTTGTGTTTTGTTTTACAAAGCTTTTGATTTTTTGTCGAAAATTAGTTGATTTTGTCAGTCCTGGTGTACTGTGCCGTCGCTCAACAGCTGGAAACTTATGATGACAATGAATTGGACAGTGAGGCCACTGAAATGGATTTAGCAGTCGCTGAGAGCGTTGGAAAGGGTGCCGGTGCTGGGGCTGCTGCTGCTGGTGGAGCCAAGGCAGCTAAAGCAGCTGCTGCTGCAAGTGCTGCGGGAGCTAAAGGTAAGAATAAAACCTATTAAGTAAAGAGTCTTAACTCATATCAAAAATTGAATAGGTGCCGCTGCTGCCGGTGCTAAGGGAGCTAAGGCTGCAGGTGCTGCAGCTGCCGGAGCTGCTGCTGCTGCCGGAGGAAAGAAGGCCGCCAAAGCTGGTGCTGCCGCAGCCGCCGGTGCAAAGTTCGCCAAAGCGGGCAAAAAAGGCAAATTTGGAAAAGCTTTCGCCGCCGGTTATAACAAAAAGGCCGGTTCCATCAAAACCTTTGGAATGAGCCAAGGATTCAAATACGGAAAGGCTGGTGGTGCCTTCGCTGCTGGTGGTGCGGCTGGTGCTGCTGCCAAAAAGGGAGCTAAGGCGGGAGCTGCTGCTGCTGCCGCTGGTAAGAAAGGAGCCAAAGCCGGTAAAAAGGGATTCGCTGCGGCTGCCGGTGCTAAGGCTGCAAAGAAAGCCGCTGCTGCTGCCAAAACAGCTGGAGCTAAGGCCGCCGCTGCCGGAGCCAAATCTGCCGCTGGAAAGAAAGCCACTGGTGGAGCCGGACTTCTCGGTTAAACAACTGATTTGTTGTATACAAACAACACTCAAATTGTTATTATATCTGAGTTTTATTTTTGATAAACAAATTTTGAATGTTTGAGATGTAATCGAAATCTATATAACTTATAATATAGTTTAAAACATGAGCTTTGATTTCAAACTTTTCAATTAAAACAATAATTCATATAAATTCTGTGTTTCATGTTTGCATTTATTAATAATTTTAAGCTTCCCTTTAAGCTCTGCCACTAACAAGTCTTGTAAGTATTTTCATAAACTTTTTGACAATTCTTGATATTAACTACTCTTGGTTAGAAGGCGAGTATAGATATTTTATAACCTATGATTTTAATCGAGGAATTGGATCACAATATGATCTGACAATGAATCTATTTAATGCAGTTGAAATTCTTTACGAAGTTTACGTTATAATAATTAAATAAGAGGAAAAGAAGAAAGGTGTCACTCAATAATACCAAGTAAAACATGTTTTTTGCAATAATTTTCCATATTCTAATTTTGTTGATGTTGTTTGTGGATGCTCAAACATACAACATCCAAACATAAAACTTTTGTTCACAAATTATTGTAGAAAAATTACATTGTTTTGAACACTTGAAATCAACAAATCCATTCAACTCAATTGCAAATTAAAATGTGATTTCAAGTCAAAAACATTGAAAACATTTAAATCAAATCAAATTAAATCCTAAAACAATGGCAACAATTCGTCTGTTATTTCGGTCGATAAACCCTATAGTCGTGAAAAAGTCATGCAAACCAGTGATGAGACCAGTGATGAGACTGTCGGCGTTCACACTATGGTCATCATCGACACCGGTGTGGACGACACCCAAACTTGTGCCACAGCTGTTGACTCAAACACTGGCCGTCGGCTTCGGTGGCCAACCGCTTATTCGGCGGCCAATGAGTTATGTAAGTAATCTAAAGCGGTTTTCCGGTCGCTACCGACAAACCGGACGTCTGGTGGCCATCGGTGTGGCCATCGGTTCGGCGGTTCTCCTGTTTGAGAAAACCTATGAATATGTGAGACAAACAATTAGATCAAAACGCCATTCATTATCTTCGGCCGCAAAATTATTAGTGGCAGAAGAAGTGCCACAAATTAGTCCCACAAAGATTGTGAGTAATAATCAGATCAATAATCAGTCACTGAATGTAATGACAAACAAATAATAGCTTTCGATTTGAATCTGTTTTGTATTTGTTATGCAATTCTTCCTATTCTCCGTTTGACCGCAAAATTAGGACCAATTCTTCGGCTGATTAGATGAGAGTTTGTTCGACACTTTTGTTCAGATTATCAGATCATTTGTCTTAATGTCAGCTGTTTTTCGAGCGAATTGTGGGACAAAACCATTAATTATTTTATTTGATTTATTGCTTTTCAAAGAAATACATATTTTATTGAAAAATTATTGAAAAAACATGAGAACAATGGAAATTTTGCACCGCTTTTGATTAAATTGATAACTTTGGTGGATTGAATGGTGTCCAGGTCCTAATTTTACGGTCCCTAACTTTCATAGCATGTAATTAACCATTAATTAACCCGTAATACCACTTATTCTGTGATTAATCGCACTTTTGATCCAAATCTTAGCACCAATTGATTGTTGTCTTTTGGTTTCGGTTTTTCATCATTTGATCCAAAATTTTTTCGCCAATCCTTTCGATAATTATTTCATAATTTTATTTTAGTTATAAATTGTCTTAAATAATGTCTTTCTTATCAACAATTGAATAGGTGACAGGTCCTACAGATCTAGGATTGAGTCTAACTCTCTTCCAATACCAGTCCTGTCCGTTCTGTTGCAAAGTGCGGGCGTTTCTCGACTTTTACGGAATACCATATAATGTGGTTGAAGTGAATCCAGTCTTAAGACAACAGTTAAAGTTCTCTAAATATAGAAAAGTACCGATTCTTCTGATTCGTACCAATGGAGAGGAGGAAGTCTTGGTTCGTATTCAATGAACTTTCAAAACCTATGCGGAAAACCAATCAATGAAATGATTTCCTCAATTGAATAGCAAATAAACGACTCGACAACCATAGTGTCAGCCCTTTCCTCGTTTCTGATAAGCCGAAAGCCAGAGGGTCAGAACAGGGAAGAGTCGATTGCCTCGATAGCAGACTGGTATAAAGAGAAAGAAGTGACTACAGAGGACGGCCTCAAAAGGGACGAGATCGTTAACAGATATTTCCTAATGTTTGGTGACATCGAAAAGGGAAGCCTTAAAAAAATCGAAACATCAGTGGCCGAAGAACGCAATTGGAGGCGTTGGGCAGACGACTACTTAGTGCACACCCTTTCCCCAAATATTTACCGAACAATGGATGAGTCGTTGCGTTCTTTCAGATATTTTTCAAAAATAGGGGAATGGGATAAGAATTTTGCCGTTTGGGAGAAGTATCTCTGCATTTATATGGGCTCCGGTGCCATGTATTTGATCGGAAAGAAGCTCAAGAAGAAGCACAGACTCGACAATGACGTCCGCAACTCATTATATGACTCCTGTCGCAAATGGCTTAAAGCTATTGGCAAAGACAGACCTTTCATGGGTGGAGACAAACCTAATTTGGCCGATTTGGTCAGTATTTCAGACCTTATTTCACATATTTTGTTATTTTTTCGATTATTTTAACCGATTTTTCGACTTTCAGTCCGTTTATGGAGTTTTGAATTCAATTGAAGGCTGCGATGCTTTCAGCGATTTAATAGAGAAGACAAGAATAGGTAAATGGTATTATTCTGTTCAGGAATTGGTCAAAAAGAATGCCGGCTCTCATCAGTTGGAATACTTGAGGGCTAAGTCTCACTAAAACTCAACCCTTTATTAAATCAATTAAAATATAAATTAGTTTTTGTCTCAAACTTTAATCGCGTTTTAAAAACATTTTTAGAGAAATAAAATTACTTTTAATTTATTAATTATTTTCGAATTCAATTAATTAGAAAAGTGAAGGTCTGACTTTACGCCCTGTGCCTAAGCGGGCAGTTTATCCAACACATAGTTAGTGACTTCGAACAGATAGTAGTATTTGTCGACCACTTGTTTTCTGATTTTGTCGTTCGCGCAAAAAGGGTACAACTTCTGACAACTGGCACAGGAGTAGCCGGCGCCCAACTCTCTGCCCTTTTCTAAAGCCTCCAACACGTAAGTCACGTAATAGTCGTCCGTTGGATAGGTATCGAAATAACTGTACGCCTGTTTGTTCACCTCATCGTTGCACGTGATTTCGCACATCACTTGTGCCGTGCATTCCGTCAAATCGTTTTGATAACCTTTTCATAGAAACAATTATAAGCTAGTTACATTAATAGTTCACAAAAATTCAGTGGAAGTAGCCAAGATACTCAACGGTTGCTTATTCCAGGAATTTGTTCTTAAATATCTGATAAATCAATTGAAAATCTTAATAAATTTGTTTAGGCAAACTTGATTTGGAGAATTGTAATAAGGCATTTCAAAAAGTTACTAATTGTAAATTATGATTGAAACTTTCAATTTGAAGGTTACAAGTACACATTAGAAGTCATTTATTCCCATTTTGTTTATTTACTTTCATTCAAAGTACACTTTTATCGAAATTAATAACTATATGCTTGTCAAGTACATTTGGAAACCTTACCTTTAACTGAGTTTAGAACTCAAATTATTATTTTGAACATGATAAATAAGAACAAGTAAATAGAATTTAGAATTTGTTAAAACCACTTCACTTATACTTCTATTGATTGTTGAAAATTAGTGTATGAAATAGGGATACCCAAGGCGATCAGCTCAAAGTCCCTCTATTGGCAAAAAATCTGAAAAATTCCCCTTTCGAGGAACCCTTAGCCATTTTTTCGGTAATTCTAATCAAAATGGGCGGAACTGGATTTAAACCGGATTTAGGAATAAAATTGCGTTTAATTGTTAAAATTGCAACCATTGTTCCCCTCGCAAAAATGTTGGAAAAATGCCCCTGATACCCCCTGAAGTCGACGAGCTTGGGTTCCCTGGTCTGAAAACAATTTTCAGTTTCGTATTAAAAACACTTCAAAACTATTTTGAATTATTCATAAATTAATGGAACTTTATTTACATATGAATTGAATTTTGAATACATTCATTTCAATTGAATTTACCCGTCTCTTTTCTCATTCAAGATAATCTAATTGTAGTTTTAGAATATATTTCTTTACTAACTGTTATCTATTATCGGTGATATAAGATCATGGTAACTTGTTAAAAACCTTTTTATTATAATATTCAGGTAGGTCTGGTATTACCTTGACTATTTCCAAAGCGTACTTACCTATAGTAAGAAGTACCCTGAATATGAGATTTCTGCCTGCTCTTTGCTTGAGTGCAGTGGCGCCCAGACTTCTAATTAGAGCATCTTTGCGGTGTGGATACGAACGGATCCGCTCCAAAGTTTCTTCCAGAGGAATAGCCAAAGCTGCGGCGTTACCCGCATTCAAACGCTTAATAGGTACGTCCGCATCGGGGTCGGGCAGCCTAATGCTTGATACTGAACACACAATAACCACGATTATCGTAACAAATGTTAATAGGATTGAGTCTCTCATCTTAATGAACAACACAAACAAAATACATAATAATTTTTCATTCCTTGTGTGAGGACTCGACTCACGGATTCCTACCAATCCTTTTGTGGAAAACTATCGCACAGTCGAGTCTAATATCACGAAAATACTTTTCACTTCAGAAGTAAATGTCTGTAAACTGTAACCAAAATTATTGGTTTCAAACACTTTTAGCCCTCTCTTAGATATGCAGTGATTTTCCAAAATGTGATTTTATCCTTCAATTAGTGAAAGTATTTCCCGTTTTTTCTATTCGACAAAAAGGACTCAAAACTTTTCTTACAAATCTTGTCCTTCGGTTTCGAAACGAGAGTTAAATTCCAGCAAATATTTTATTTTCTCTGATATTAAGCGAGAAATTTTCTGTTCAAATCGACTCAATGCAGAAATGTTGTGCTAAATATCAAGGCTTTGTCACCAATTAGTGGTAGACATAAAACTGGTTGAATTGTTCAAAGAAAAAAAAGTTTCGCTTCCGTTTAACTCGAATTTCACTTTATTTTCACGCTTTAAAGCCTTTTATGAATAACTTTTTAATACTTTTTAATACTTGGCTTTTCTTCGAAGTCTTATCTAATTTAGGTTTAAGCAAACAAAGGTTTTCGAGGAGAAAATGTTCTGAAAAAAATTATTCGGTATTCAATTATATAACATTTTTTGTTTTTCAATGCTCTCAACAAATACCTTGAAATCAATTTATTGAATACCAATGAATTCAAGTGAAATTAATTTTCATAATCGAGTATTAAATTGGTACTTATCTGTGCTTACAACAATTTCAATATAAATGCTTAAAAATCTATGCATTTAGAAATTACTATCATTCCAGGCAAAAAGCTTCATGTGACCAAAAGTGATGCATACTACCTTGACTTATTCACCAAGTTTCTTAATGGGTTATAAATACATATTTTTCGATAATATTCAACTTTTTTTCATTTTAAATGAATCAGCTCCTTTACAAAAATACGATGGCTACAATTTTAGTAAAAAATTACAAAAAAATTAACTAGTTATTTGAATGTTTTATTCAATATTGGTTCAGATTTTGGCAAAACCCTTTTGATTTTAAACTTGAACTTGTTGCTGGTTTCTTCAATTATGATTGATAATCTATAGTGGCTTAATTTAAATGACTAATTAAAGTTAATATACGTCAATAAAATTATAATTTAATTTGCATTCAATAAATGGTTAGATGTCGATCTATCAAATTAAATTTATTCAAACATTACATGTAGGATAGATTTCTAAAAAATGTTCAAAATTTCCTCCAAACGTTTCCTAAAAATGAAATTTTTAAACCATTTTTATTATTTTTAATGATTATTTAATCCTAAAGTAAAAAAGTGCAATTTATTGCACAAATTGCATTTACCTCGAACTTTTCTGAGTATAAATTTCGCAAATTATTCAATAATTCACAAATGAATTCTTAAAACTTAGAACTTAAAACTCTCTTCTCATTTGCAATCTGATCGTTAATGAATCAGTAATGAATATTACATAGATTATTTGATAATAATCAAACTCTACCTTTACTTATATGAATGTAATAATTACAATCCAATGGAATAATTATGGCTATCACTCGATGGAATATTTATGACTAAATTATGAGCCTGAATAATTAAATCAGGAATTAAACTGAGCCTTCAATTTCATTTGAATTGCTCTTATCAAAGAGTGTGAGCGATAGTTCAGTTTAAATACAAAGACACTCAATATTTTAGGCAAACAGTGAGTGAAACGATTATTTCCTATTAGGTTTTGAACCAATTTTTCATATAATCAATAGATTTGCTAATGAGATAATGTCGTGTCCGATCACATTCCGGACCAATGGTCTTGGGATCAAAGTGAATGAGATCACCTTCAAAGAGCTGCGCTTAGAACACAATTGGAAGATATGTCGACATTTGATTGTCTTCATCGGCAGTCTCTTAACTATGATTTATGGTCTCCTGGTTTTGATCTCAATTAATTGGTTCATCAATCAAAGTTTTTTCATACGAGAGCAGCTCCGACAGATCACAAGTATTGCCTTATCTACCGGTGTCTGTCTTATTGTTGTTTCATCGTTTGGTTGCACTTCGGTTTTCCTCAAAAGGTATTCACTTATCTCTACTCTGATTATGCTTTTATGTCGAAAAATAGGTAAAAGCTTAAAAGATAAAGTGATAAGCATGAATATTTAGCGAAACTAATCTAGTTAACAAGGTTATTATTATTGCCTAGCTAATCGATGAGATAGAAAATGATTTTTCTTAATGCTTTTAATGATTGTTTTTGCAGTCAATTCAAAGAATTTCTGGAAAATTTCAAAGAATCGAGGGCACAGAATGAGAGGGAAGTCAAAATAGTGAGATATAGTGGGGACGACCCCCAAACAATGTTGGGATTTGTGGTCGAATACTTAAAAGGAAAGCTAAATCTATTGAAGCGATGCTTTATAATGAGTCCAATATTCACATTAAACGCGGTTTTGATCACAAGTCTCATACCATTCGAGTTTTCGGTCGTCAAAAAGTGCATTAATTATATGCTAATACATCGCAAAGCCATCAAATTTTGGCACAAACGCCAAACCAGTGATATTTTGCTAGTACTCTGTCTAAACGTCTTCTTCATGTCTGTGATTTTGGTTCAATTCATTGTCTTCATATACTTTTGTGATCTGATAAACACGTCTTTGGATAAACAGTTGCGACTCAAACAATACAAACTCCAAGAGTTATCCCGAAGACGTCTAACGAGTCCTGAATTCGGCAAACAATTGCAAAACCGAACGAAGAATATTCTTTTCCATCAGTTTCTTTACCAAAAGAACTCTCAGAAAAGTTCGCCGAAAGGTTTTCAAGTCTTTCCTAGAAGGAGCACAAGAAGTGGGTCTACGGCGACAACTATTACCATATCAGACGGACAACTTGAACAGACACCCAATGATTACGTTGAATTGTATGCACAGTCGTCATACCTCTAAATATGAGGCAAACTCTAAGTCAATAAGAAATACTCTTTTTTCCAAAAATAAAACGTATGAAACAAAAGTAAAATAAAACTCATTTTTATCACAAAATAAGCGAAAATTATTATTATTACTAATTAGAAGTAAAATCAATATTTGATTACCGAATATATTATATGAGAAAAAATGATTCATTGGTTGGAAATTCAAAAATTGAGAAAAATATATGAAATGATTGAATAATTGATAAATATTTCAAAGCGAAAAACAAACGCTTTTTGAGTGCATATTATAATAGGTTTTCCGAAATATGCGTCAAATAAATGGGGAAAAAGAAAGTTCTGTTCAAACTATAGAAGTCAGTCCTACAACTGTCCGGTGAGTGAGTGACCACTCATTCTATGTATTCCTCCTCTTGTTCTTCGGTCTCTTCCTGTTCGATGATCTCGTCGGCTGCGATCACCTGTTCTTCTTCTGTAGTTCCGTTGTCTTCTATGTAGGAAACATTGTCGTCCCCTTCCAGCGAGTGGTTAGTAATCATATGTCGTCTGAGATGGTGTGCGCGAGTGAACGCTTTTCCACAGTCGATAATGTCGCAGACAAACCGCTTCTCTCCGGTATGTGTGACCCTATGATTCTGGACATCACACGATCGCACAGAACGATAGGTACAGTTTGGCCAATCGCAAGCTGTCACCAATAAATACCGAGATTAGTCATTATTCATTAAATATTGCAATTAGGAGACACACCGAAAGGCTTCTCTTCGGTGTGGATGAGTCGGTGTCGCCTTAAGTGCGAATTTTGTGTATAACTTCGAGTACAGCCTATCAATAGTTAAGAAACCAATTTTAATGTGTTTCCCGAAGTTTTTAGAGTTATAAGGACATACCTGGCCAGTCACAAATGAAGAACTTCTCTCCTGCGTGGACTCTCTTGTGTTCATCTGTTGGCAAAACACATTATATTAGAGATCACTCCGAATATGATTACATTGAAAGCTTAAAACTCACCCAAATTTCCTTTAATGGCGAACCTCCACTCACAGCCGGGCCTTTAAAGAAATGGACAGTCAGTAAACAGTCAAATCAAATGCAAAATGAGTGTCAAAAATTTGATACCAGTCACAGACGTAGGGCTTCTCTCCGGTATGTGTTCTCATATGAACCTTAACGTTGTTTTTCTGCGAAAATCTATAAAAACAAATAATTTAATTCAAACAATTATTTTAAAAAAAACTTTATTCGGCACTACCTTAACGTACACCCGGGCCATTCACAGGGGTAGGGCTTCTCTCCGGTATGGGTTCGAATGTGAGTCTAAAATAATTAGAAAACTGCATTAAAAACAGAATTAAATCAATTATTTCAGAGATTATACTTTGAGAGCTGATCCCTGAACAAAGCTGTGTCCACAGTCGGGCCAATTGCATCTGAGGACAGGTAGATAACAGTAGAGGACTCCATAAAAAATTATGTTTCAAAAATAACAGACCTGTAGGGCTTCTCCCCGGTGTGAGTCCTCTTATGGTCTTTCAGGTGAACCTTAAATATAAGAACCGAAGATTACGGACCGAAAGAAAACAGAATGAGAGTTTAATACCGAATGTCGGGCCACATAATTACATGCTGGCCAATCGCACGGGTATTTCCGTTTGACGCCGGTGGGTTTGCGTCCGCGCTTTTTGGAAGAGCCGCTGGCGTTGAGCTCATCCTCGTCTACGTCGCCGATAATCTCAATCTTGTAGTTCCGTTGTACCGGTTTTGAGGGCCTCTTCTTCTTGGCCGGAGTCACGTAATCGTCGTCATCGTCGGCCTCTTTCTTAAGGCGAGAGGTATTGACCACTATTTTGTTGGCGACCTCGTTGTGCCTCAAGAGATAGTGATTCTTCACTTTGTCTATTGAGTCGAACCGTCGGTTACAGAACTTACAGCTGTATTGAGTCACCTTTGGATCAAATAAGTGGTTTAATAACATTTTCTTCGAATAGAGTTCGAGTGAATGGAGACCTGAACTGCTTCGGCGATAATAATGTCGTCCAAATCTGGCTGTCCTTCAGCGACGATCTCTTCTTCTTGGGTCTCATCAGTTTCCTCTCCTTCCTCCTTGGCCACTTCCTCCTTACTATCGTCTTCTTCGTAGTTATTTAGTTGGTCGTCTTCTTCATTGTCGGGACTAACTATGGCCTCAATGGCAGCCGTGGCCTCAACGGTCTCGTCAAAGTAAGTGTCCATGGTTATTCAATGTCACAATGGGCTAAAGTGAACGAAAATCACTACTCATGTCGTTTCTGATGTTTGCAAACAATTATTTTAAGAGTTTTTTAAATTAAATTAAATTAAATAATATTAAAAATCATTAAATAATTAGTAAATGATCTAGTTAAGATGAACAATAGTTTATTATGAGAGGAGAGTGAGTAAGACCCACAACAAACGCGTTCATTATGGCCGACACATTGCGCCTAAACACTGGTCGTCGTCATCACTACCAGACCCAAACAAAGGAGATGGCAGAGGGGACGGCAGAGATGGCGCACACAATATTTCATTCAAAACTTCAATTTTGTTTAAATCTCGTTTAACCCCGAATTCGGACCCTTTAACCTCAAAATTATTCAAACAATACTTGTCCTACTTTTTTATAGAAAAGTTAGCTATCTAAACTAGATTTAGAACAATTTATTTAGCCAAAAACATGGTAAAAACCGTTAACTTAGGAGTACATGACCATTTCCCCAAATCTGTGAACTAGCCGAACATCATTATATTCAACTAATTCTGACATTATTATACTCAATGGTTAATTTTGAAAGTATGTATGTAGAAGGGACAAACTGATAGCCAATATCAACTAATATAATTTAA
>JAQGAR010000846.1:0-11794 GCA_034697865.1 Oribatida sp.
TTTTGGGGCAAAAACTTACATTATTGCTCGTGCACTGCAAACCTGTGCTCTTAACTGAATGAAACTTACAAGTCTTTACCTCATCTCTATTTCTGACATGATATCCAAATATCAGTAAATTATCACTAGTAGTTCCAGAGATACAGACCAAACCTATCGACTTGTCCAGGTCTGTATAATTGAAGCAAGTATCAATTTCACTACTAAATACTCGGACCACATTATTAATGCCGTAATTGTTTCGATCAATATTTCAAACGACGATCCACGTTCACTTAATTGAATCGAGAACTTGTTAGAATAAAAATTATTTGAAGTAATTAAAATGAATTATAATTGAGGAAACTAGTCAAAAAGTCCTAACGAATCAGCACCAACTTGTGGTGACGCGACTTGAAGTCAGTGCAAAAATTATAAAATTGATAGTGATTCATAAATGACTTGAAAGATTGAAACTAGAACAGAACTTAACATTTGTATTTTAACTGTTCACCAAGCTACTCCTCCATTCCTTAAAGTTGGGTAAGTTAACTTAAAAATAAAATCAATTGTTAATAGGTCAGTCATTTAATCTTCGAATCGTCGATCTTCCATTTTCGGTTAATGGCTGCCATTTTGGTGTCCAAGACACAAAAGGTCTAGTGCTCCCTAAAAAATCGGCCAAATATTTTGCAATACTACCCCCTTGACGCCCTTAAGCCTGGGAGCTTGTCTAGTCCTGTACAGATAATAATTATATTAGCTGAAAATGGTAATTATAGGTGTAGTTTTGATATTATAATTTTTATGTATCCTTATCTTACATTTCAAAGTATAATCAAGGGTGTCTCAGAATTAATTTTTCATTTCCTTAAAAGTGACTTAAAAGTTGAAACTAAGCAAAGTTAAATTAAAACTTTTAATTTAAAAGTATTTTTCCTTTACTAAATATCAATAAAATGGTTCTAGCAGAGTTCACCTATAATCTTGGATTATTTTGGACTTTAATTCTCATAATTTTGATATTATGGAGAATTTTGCTCTTCATTTGGAAAAAATTTATTCAAACAACCGATTTATTGTGTGGCGGTGATCATTCTTGGGCGGTGATCACTGGTGCAACAGATGGTATTGGTTTGGAGTACGCGCGACAATTGGCGGAAAAGGGCTATAATTTACTACTTCTCAGTCGTAATCAGCAGAAACTCAATAGAGTTAGCGATGGGATCAAGAATCAGCATAAATCATGTGAGGTAAGGGTATTGGCCGTTGACTTTCGCCGGACCGACATTTATGACCAAATTGAAAAAGAGCTCAAAGAATTGGAGGAAATCCATGTTTTAGTAAATAACGTGGGAATGACTTTACCGAACGAAACGCCCGAAAATTTTACAAAAATTCCAAATTTACACGAATTTATTTCCGATATAATTAACGTCAATATAATTGCCGGCACACGACTCACAGCACTTGTTTTACCAACAATGGAGGTCAGGGGCAAGGGAATAATTATAAACGTCACTTCTGGGGTTGCTATAAACCCTATCCCTCTATTCAGTCTTTATTCTTCAACAAAGGTTGGGAAAAAACAAATCAACTCATAGTTTACTTCATTATTATTTTGTTTTCATAAGGTATGTATGGATTACATGTCCAGAGCTCTGAGCGAAGAGTACCGAAGCAAAGGAATAATTATCCAGAGTCTAATCCCGTTTGTGGTCAACACAAAAATGTCACGTTATGTACAATCACTGAAAATGAGCCCAGAACATTATGTAAAGAGTGCATTGAAAACTGTTGGCAAAGAAGATAGATGTGCAGGACACTTTTACTTCTCCTGTTTAAGTGCCATTTGTGAAATTCTTCGAGTTATCTCTCTTCTCGTTGGCATTGATCTATTGACCAAGATCTTCCATCGGATTACCCGATCATTAAGACCTGTTCTTACTCAACCTCCCAATGAGAAAATAGAATAAGAATATGACTTGCTTCATTTTTAAACAATTAATTGTGTGTGGATAACAAAATGAATTTTAAAAATAATTAAATTTTTATTTCAATGCAAAAAATGAATCTTTTATTGGGAATTAAGTGTTTCAAAGTCAGGTAAACCTACTGATGAAAATTAATTTAAATAGAGAAAATTTTATTAATAAATTTATATATCACCATTATTCTTTTAAAATACTGAAAACTTTCATATATTTTGTAATTGATTTTAAATGTTATTTTATATTATAAAACAATTTTGAATTACATTACAATAACATTAGTTATATTTGTTAGTGTGAAATCAATTTAAGTAGAGGTAAGATTATAAATAAATTTAGATAACACCTGCATTCAAGGTGAATTATCTTAATCTGTAGCTAAAAAGAATATTAATTCTTTGAAAATTCTAAAAACTTTCTTTTCACCATCAAAAGGTTTCAACATGGCCACTTCCGTAAAAAATTTTGTTTTTCAAAATTTATTTAAAATACGAAATTTTGGATCCAGCCACTCTTAAATTCCATTTTATATAAGCTAAAAATTATTCGATCGCAAAATATTGCCCAACCAAAATTGACCAATCCAGAACTCCTTTGCTCAGAACAGCATTAAAACTAAGTCTTAACTTATACTTGATTATCGTCAATTTCAACTAAATTTAAGAATTCAAAATAAATTAAAATTGAGGAAATTTAAAAATTTAATAAGTGGAAATTGCTTCATCCATTAAGCTTTATCAAGTTAGAAATCGCTTCAAATTATTGTGTTTTAAGAAATTCGAGGAAATTTGAAGAATAAATTTATAGAAAATGCGTCATTCATTGCACTGATAACTAACGTTTGCTTAAAATAATCAAGCTAGTATACATTTTTTGACTTATATTTTTATTTGAATCTACCATCGTTTGATGATAAAAGCTCAACTCAAAATATTCAACCAGGTTAATTAAAAACTAATAATTTCAATAATAATTTCATTTGGTTTTCAAACAAGTATAATTATCTCAACAGATGTCAATTTTTACAGATATGTCAAGGGTGACATTTCTAACGTCTGCAGTGGTCGGCGCAATCATTCTGTTAGCATTTGGTGAAAAACTGAACTGGTATAAAATAAATGATAGATAAACTTATCATTACTTAAAATAAATAAAAATTGGATTCATAGGTATTTAGCGATTGTATGGAACGGATGGGGAGAATTATGCCAAAGCAATTGGGAGAGGATTTTGGACTTGTTTGGTCATGACGAGTTCAATATCATTTGTTATGGAACGTTCTTGCTCCACTTGATTCTCTATGTGGTTATTGTCACTTTTTTCACAATAGTCGACCTGACAGGAAAGCCCGCGTTTTTGCTTAAATATAAAATACAGGAACCGAACAGTGATTATCCGGTGAGTGGCCAATGTTAAGACATTAATATGAAAGATCAAACTGATATATGAACATGATAATTATACCCGATATCAGGTTTCACGTGCTATAATGTTTGGAGCTTTTAAGCAAGCCATAAAAGTGACACTCTCCCAAATACCACCGATTCTATTGGGAGCTGTCATTCAAAGCAAACTGAGCCCGAGTGGAGCGATGATGGAAGGGTTACCCAAATTTCATTCCATTGTTTTCGAAATTAGTGTTTCGATATTGATATTTGATTTTTGCTATTATCATATTCACCGATACTTTCATAAAAATCCAGTTCTTTATAAGCACCTCCACAGTGGTCATCATCGATGGCGAACCCCGGCAGCTATTTCTTGCCTGGATGTTCATCCAATTGAAGTCTTTGCGCTTGGTTTACCGAACGCGATTGGTAATCTTAACATTATTGATGGCCAAGGGGAATCCCAAGCCAATTATTTATGTATAAGAGCAAAATAGATGCTAAATTTATTCACCTTGCAATGCAGTTTTAAGCGCAGGCTGAACTTTATTTAACTTGAAAATTAGAATTTCTTAGAACATCCTTGGCTATTTATGCTTAATGTTTCTTTAGTAATATACCAGGATTTGACGAATTTTCAGGTCCCGCTCTATTGGGCTCACATATAGTTACAATTTGGCTTTTCCTGACTCTTTTGATAATCTTGGACGTTTTTCAACACTGTGGTTTTCACTTGCCTTTCTTGCCATCGCCAGAATTTCACGATTACCACCACATTAGGTATTATTTCATTAACTAATTATTTTTATTTATAAATGAATTTAATTTACTGATAGTTATAAACAAAACTATGGTTTTCTTGGATCCGGTATTTGGGATACACTTTACGGCACGGACTCAGAGTTTAGGAAATCCAAACAATTTCAAAGACACTCCGTTTGGCACTTCAGTCTGTCTCCAATCAAAAAGTTATATCCGGACTAATCGTTAGATATTTCGCCGGAAAACTTCTCAAACAGTTTCTTAATAGAAAATAATCAATGATCAAGCTTAATATACAAATTAAAACTTTCATTGTTATTAACACAATATTTAACATTAAAAAAGAATTGTTTGAATTTGAAAAAATGATAATAAAAATATGCTTGATTACTGACAACACTCAAAAACTAAACTGGAATTTTAATACGAAGTACAATTACAGTGTAACATGATTTACAAAATAATCATTGTAACTTATGCTCTACGACTTCCGTGTTCGGTCGAGTGGGAGGTTTTCCCAGAATTTTATGAGAATTCCAAGGGATAGATCAGGAAGGGCGAAAGCCACAGCCGCAAATTTACGCAATGTTGTTCGTTTCAAAAATCCTCAACCATTTAATTA
Organism: Oribatida sp.; assembly: GCA_034697865.1. NCBI lineage: Eukaryota > Metazoa > Arthropoda > Arachnida > Sarcoptiformes > Oribatida sp. Next base: position 4,743 of record JAQGAR010000846.1, read on the forward strand.
TTTTATGGATACATACTATGGGAATTCCACACTATCAAATATTTAATAATGTTATACATACATACTATGGGAATTCCACACTATCAAATATTTAATAATGGGGTGAAATTCTGGTGATGGCAGGAAAGAAAAGTGGAATCTACAGTGTTTAAAAAGTTCAAGATTATCAAAAATTAGGAAAAGCCAAATTTTAACTATAATTGTTATTTGACACACACACACACTCACACACACTAGAAAAATTCTGTTTCGACTTTCTTGTATCATTTTCGATGGAGAATCTGGAACTACTTGGTACACATCGACTTTAAGAGGGATCCAGGGTCCCAAGGAAACCCAGCAAGGTTCTTTATTAATAATTTTAAAAGGATATGAATGAATTTTCAGTGGAAATTTTGAGAAAAAATAAATAAAACTATGCAATCCATGTTTCTTTATCTCAATTACTTTCCATTGTATTAATAATTTTTGAATATTTAAAATGAATTTCAATTGAAGAAAGGAGAGATGAAAAAAATTTTAAAAGATCACGTGATTTATTGAGAATTGGAACCCGGCACAGTTTTTCCTTTGATAAGATAACAAACATTATTCTTTCCTTATTTAAACATTAACATATTAAAATAACTTTCCTCAATTAAAATTCATTTTCAATATTTGAAAATAAGTCATCGATTCAGATGCAAAATGAATTTAATCAAGGAAAGTTGTTGATTTATTACATTTAAGATTTCAGTGAACTATATTTTTAAACAAATGAATTTGAAAAGTAAACCAATTCCAACTTATATGATCTTGGTCAATTATTATGGCCGTTTGACCATGATAATTGCCGGACTAATAACTGAGTATTTCCTAACTTGGAGAGTCAAAGACCGTTCTGTAGGCGAATACAACAGAGACGGATATCCAGCTCTTTATCAAAATCATACGCTTCACGAAAGGACTATCATTCCGAGGATTTGGGACATTCAGGACTTTCCTATTTGTACGCAACCAGCAGAAAAATTTCAAGTATTGGAGAGAAAAGTTCGAAAAAAGTAAGAACATGTATATTTATACCAAGGTACACCAAGGGGGTTAACCCAATAATGTTTATTACCCTTCCCTGAAAGTGCTTGTTAGACCCACTTCAAATATAAACCACATTCAGCAGTTAATTGGCCGCGGTGATTTTTAAACTTGACCCTACCCTAAACTTTCCATGGGATGTTATCAAATATTCTGGCTTAACCCTTCCCTAATCCCACTGAAGTCAAAGAGCTTGGTGAATCCTGATAACTATTGAATTTTAAAACAGAAAATACATTTCGATTATTAAAACATTTCAATAGACTTACTGGGCGTAAGATCGAGGCAATAAATTTTGCCTCGTACAATTATTTGGGCTATTCTCAAACATCCGGTCCTATCGCTGATTCAGTTGCACACACTATCAATGATTATGGGGTTGGAGTCTGCAGTTCCGCTGTAGAGTTTGGTGCTTGATCACAAGTTATAAATTGTTAAATGTTTAGTTTAACAATCTTTTTATGTCTTAAAGGACGGCAACAAATTTATTCTGATTTGGAGTCAGTGGTCGCCCAATTCTTAGGCGTTGAGGACGCAATTGTCTTGGGACAGGGCTTTGGCACAAACGCATTCACGATGTCAGCCCTATTCTCAAAAGGATGTCTTGTGATTAGCGATGAGCTCAATCACGCGTCTATTGTATTGGGATGTCGTGTTTCTGGTGCTATTGTCAAACGCTTCAAAAACAATGATACGCACGATTTGGAGTGTATAGTTCGGAATTCCATAGTTGAGGGACAGCCCAAAACTGGTCGGGCCTGGAGGAAGATTATCATAATCATGGAAGGCATCTATAGTATGGAGGGATCGACCGTTAATTTGGTCGAAGTTTTAAGAATTAAGAAAAAATATAAGTGTTATCTATATGTGGACGAAGCGCATAGTATAGGTGCTATGGGTAGATCGGGGAGAGGTACATTTAGATTTTTATTGCTGATTATCTTGTTCAATAACATGTTTTGTTCCTATAAATAACAGGAGTTTGTGACTACTTTGGGTGTAATCCAAAAGATGTCGATATTCTGATGGGTACATTTGCAAAGAGTTTTGCCGCTACGGGCGGTTATATGGGTGGCAGCCGATCGGTTATTCAATATATGCGGTACCAAACTGTAGGCTTCCATTACGGACAGCCTATTGCACCGCCAGTTATTCAACAAATAAGAGCCGCTATTATTGATTTGACACAAAATACAGAATCTATTTGGAGAATAAGACAATTGAATGAAAACACCGTTTATTTCAGACAAAAACTCATTGAGAAAGGCTTTAATATCTGTGGTGACACCGAATCTCCAGTTGTAATAATAATGGTCTATTCCGAGGCAAATCTCAGGTATAACCCCTATATTCTGTTCAAATGTTATGTTTCTGAGAGTATTCGTTCTGCAGATGTTCCACCAAAAGACTACTGGAATCAGGAGTGGCAGTGGCGGCAGTTTTCCATCCTATTGTACCGATTTCGGGGGACAGACTTAGGCTTTGTGTGTCTGCAATGCACACCCGACAAATGCTTGACTACTCAATCGATACAATTGACCGAATCGGTTCTGAAATGGGGATTAATTTCTCGAAAAATAAATAATTTTAAAATTAAATTTGAAAATCAATGAAATTAAAAATCAAAAAGCATTTAAACATGTTTAATCAAAACATATAAACAAGCCTAATCAAAATTGAAACTTCCCGTTTAAATAAAATGAGTTGTTTTATACCATAGGTGTCCAAGCTCGTCCGACTCAGGGGGAGACAGGGGATTTTTCTAGTTCGAGCTCAGGGGGATCAGGTAGGGAATAAAATAAGAAATCCGCCATTTTGTTCTTAATTTACCGTTTTTGGCTCCAATTTCGGATCAATATAGCTTTAATTAAGTCTAAATAAGAATAAATTGACTTTAAATCCGGTTTATCGCCGATATTTAAAGACAAAATGGCGGAAAAAATGGCCGAATCGGGGGCCCTGTTTCTTAACGGTTTAGGGCCAAATGGTTTTTAAACCTCAGGAGGTGGGGGATAAATTGCCATTTTTACCGGCTCAGGGGGAGGGGGATTTTCAGAAAAAAAAACCTTGGACACCTATGTTTTATACTATATACTTTCTTTTGCACAACTTTCCTCAATTAAAATTAATTTTCAATATTTGAAAATAATTAATATTCTTCACAGTTATCAATTAAGATAAAGCACCATGAATGACGCAGTTTTAGCTAATTTTTCAACAACTTTCCTCTATTGAAATTCATTTTCAATATTTGAAAATAATTAATACTCTTTACTGTTTTCAATTAAGATTAACCACCATGAATGACGCAGTTTTAGCTAATTATCAAACAACTTCCTCTATTTAAATTGACTTTCACTATATAATAATAAATCAATGCATAAAGATTGAAAATAGAACCAAACAATATTAATATTTGAACTCGGCACTAAACTGGTTGAATGCTTAAACTGAGGTAAAAATGCAAAATTTTGCATTAAATAAACTACAAGCTTTTTTATTATAATAATATCCCTATAAAGGTAACCTTTATTATTTCACTAATTATAAGTTGTTATGTCGAACCAATCACTTCCAACTTATGGCGAATTCTTTAAACAATCCTGGCAATTTATTAGAGATAATTATGTTTGGCTCAAACAAAATTACGACTTCCCCTCCGACACAGTAAGAGATCTTAAGGAGTATGGTCAACGAATCTATTTCATCGATGTCCTCATTGTTGTGATCGTGGCAATTTTGTTGACTACTATTAAAAATTTGATCACAAAACATTTGACAAAAGTGAGTTTGTTCAATTGAAATAAAGACCGATCATTATTTTAGCGAGTAAATTATGAAACATTTATGAAACATTATGAAACAATCACTTAAAACGAACATGGTACTCCGCCCACACTTCTCTATGAACTGTCGGAGTAGAGAACAGCTACCAAGTATTGAGTTGAGTCTATACTTTAGGTTTTAAAATATAAAGCTTTTGGTTAAAAGTTCAAGTTAATTTTCGAGACTAAGTTTTTCTCTGTAGATATAATTTTAATAAATATATTACCCATTAAAATCTTTTTCCCCATCCTAAAGTTTGATCGTTCTTTAATGCTATCATGATATGTTTGTCATAAATCGGTTCAGAAATATAAAATAAATTTTATTTTTAGCCGATCGGTTCGTACTACAGTCTAAATGACAAGGATCAACTAAGATTAGACGAAAATTGTTGGATGTTCATTATCCGGTTAATCACTTTTACATGTACCATTGTCATACTCTTAACTGGAGATAATTACTTCTCTACGCCTCAACTAATTTGGATAAAACATAGCATTGATGAGATTCTGCCACTTAATGTTAAAGCTCTATTGTTCTTTGAGTTGGGCATGTACATTCAACTTACACACGCCGCCATTTTCAAAGATGTCTGGCGGAAAGATACTATGGTAGACGTCATACATCACGTGATTACATTTATTCTCATTTATTTTTGCTTCATTACCAAAACCCATAAAATGGCCATTCTATTTTTCTTTTTATTCGATAATACTGACATTTTTATTGGAGCTTGGAAGGTGCTGCTCCTTTTCAAACCACTGGGATTTTATGGAGAATTGATAGATTCAATAAGAAAGGTCATCTTTTTGGTCTGTGCGATAACATATTTTTTCTGTCGACTTTATTGGTATCCTTTGAAAGCAATGTTTTCAATAGTTGACGACCAGAACCAGAATAAACCCGACTTCCCTTTGGTCTTGGTACAGTACTCTATGTGTTGGTTATTGCTTCTGATGAACTTATATTGGGCAGTTGTAAGTATAAAATTCATAGCTTATAATAATATAATAATTGAAACGGGGCTATTTTAAACTATGTGGGTTTCTTGAGATTTATAAGGGTAACTTTGAAAGAATATTTACCAACGGTGGAAAATCTGGGAAGAATTTGAGAAAGATTGATATTTAATCATCAATTTAAATTTATCAATTTTTTTAGTTTATCGTTTTGATTGTCAATAATATTTTGCTTTTCAAATCGGGGAGTGATGTACGCGAAATACCGGACGACCCTAAAAGTATTGTCAAATGAAATAATAATTTCGGTCAATCAGATTCTATAAATCTGTTTATTTGTTCTTGTCTATGAATTACTAATGATTTAATAACTGAAATGTAGTGATGATTATTGATATTTGTAGAATATCAAGTCTGCCTTTTGTGTTTATCCTGTGCACAAGTGTCTGTATTTGTTATTTGGTTAAATTTTGAATAAAGTTTTTCAGATGTTATGTTTAAATACATGTATGTACTAAGTTGACAATACTGATTCTTAATTATTGTTGATGTGGAATTCCCATAGTATGTATGCAATAAGATTATTAAATATTTGATAGTGTGGAATTCCCATAGTATGTATGCAATAAGATTATTAAATATTTGATAGTGTGGAATTCCCATAGTAGGTTTTCTAAAACATTAATAAAATCTTCTTAGATTTCAACGTCGAATTATTTTCTCCTTATAAAAAGTTGGCATATTTTAAACTTCAAAATTTTTAATTGAAATTATTATCAATATTTTATACCGTATTGCCTCTCATAGAACGGCATGCCCCTATAAAGTGAATTAGAAGGATACTGCCCTTATACCCCCGAGTTTATTGGCATGCCACAAAAAACGAGGAAAAAATTTAATTTTCAAGAAAATCAAGTTTAAAAAGTGCATACTTGAGATGAAATTATTAGAAATTATTTGAAATCACAAATTCAAGTTTAATTCACTTACAATTAAATTGTAGACATCTCTTAATTTAACGCTTATATTTGAGACCACTTTTTAAATAATATTTTATTCTAAAGTTTTTGAGTCAAAAGATGACTGAATTCAATGAAAAAGTAACCCTTATTACTGGTGAAAATATCTTGCTTATAATCAGTGGTCACCAATGAGGCGGGTTTTGTACAAGCTAATCAACTTACAGTAAATCATCAATTTCTTCGGCTGAGTCCGAGAATTCCCGAGGATCAACATAGGTATTAGTCCATATTCATGGGAATAAGCCAGTATCAACATTTTTAACTAAATACATTTACTAATTAATCCTGTTTTACCCAATAAAATAATACTTACAATATACCAATAACCGCTCATAATTATTATTAGCCAGGATAGTGCATACTGTATCAGACTAAAAGGAAAATCGGGTTTATTCTGGTTCTTGCTGTCAACTATCGAAAACATAGCTTTCAATGGATACCAATAGAGTCGCACATAAACCACGTGACTGCCGTTAAAAACAATATGGAAACCTTAAGAGCATTCAATAATTTACCATAAGAGCCACCTAGTTTGAAAAGAAGGGTAATTTTCCAAGCTCCAATAAGAACATCCGAGTTGTCAAAAAGAAACAAGGATAAAATACAAATCCTATGAATATTGGTTAACAGAGTGAAATAAAGCATAATAAATGCAACCATGTGGTGAAAAATATCCATGAACATCTTTCCGCTATACATTTTGGAAAGTCAAGTAATAAATATAATGCAAATACATGCCTAGCTCAAATATCAATAGAACTCTAATAATGAACGGCATCACTTCGTCCAAACTGTGATTTATCCAGATCAGTTCGGGATAATAGAAGTAATTGGTGCCACTGAAGAGGATGTATATAACGACAGTGTAGGCCATCACACCAATCATAAACTTCCAGCCATTTTAAGATAATCTCAATTGATCTTTGTACTTTAAGCCAAAATGAGACCCGATTGGCTAAAAATTGAATTTATTGTAACATCAAGAACAATAGCCGTACTCATTTATTTTTTAAATCACCTTGATTACATACTGATCGGCCAAATCTTTAAGAGAAGTCAACAAAAGGGCCACCAAAACAATGATGAAAATGTCTGTTAAATAAATGCCCTTGCCAAATTGCTTAAGATCTCTGATGGTGTGGGAGGGAAAGTCGTAGTTCTGTTTAATCCAAAC
>JAQGAR010000847.1:0-11793 GCA_034697865.1 Oribatida sp.
ATAAAATCATTTTTGTGTAATTATTGACAGAATATTCTGTACAACAATCGCAAAACAATTGAAATATAAGTCTAGTCATATATCAAATCATTTATATGTTAATGCATTTGAACATTCATTCCCTTATAAAACAATTTTCAAAATAAGCCTGTTCATTTCAGCTCTAACTAGTGAAATGTTCTTCTTTAAATAAATATTTTAAATATGAAATTCTTTAGAATAAATTCTAATAAGAAATTCAGATCTTATTTCAAATTATTTAAATTAAACGAAAAATAAATTGAATGTGAAATTCATTTTCATATCTGATGTAAGTCTGCAATAATCATAAAAATAGTAAAATTTTAAATGTCATTCATTTTTAAATCCTCGGAGTATATGAAAATTAAGACTAAAATTAAGTTTTCTCTCAGAATTTGCATTAGTTTTACGAATAAATTTCAAGAAAATGATAAAACTTTGAAATTGTGTTCTTAAAATGAATTTTCGGAGCCCTGGGATTTGCAAGCTAATTAATTTTGAAGTTCTTAAAATAAAACTATTGTCACGATCAATTTCCTTCGCTCTTTCCAAAATAGCTCCAAGAATAAAATTAAAAAGCACTCGAAACTCCTAGATTTTGCTCACAGAACTAGTTATGTCTCAGAAATTATCATAAAAGTTAAAAGAACAAAAATCCCAAGAAAAGCACTTAACTTAATTGAATAAAATATTGAACTCAAAGAAAGATCATTTATAATATCTTCAGAAAAATAAATATTTTTAGTGAAGTTTTCAATTAGATTTTGTTAGCATTAAATTGTTTTTATTTACAGTTATTATCGTCTCTTGGCTTTGATATGAGAGCAAAGAGTGCACACAATTTCGACATTATATGCGATAAAGTCTCTAATATTATAAAACTGTTAGCGAAACAGAGGTTTGGGCTCAATATTTCCAGTAATCTATTATTTACATAAATTCTTATTCCAGAATCAGTGAAAAATATAAAAACCATTTAATCTAGAACAGAGATGTCCAAGGATCTGAACATAATTCGTTTTTAAGTGTTGTTATAAATATTCTGAATTTTTTCTCAAAAGAATTGAACCTTTGAACAAATGAATGTAAAGAATATAAAGCATACAAAGAATTTGAGGAACAATAGGATTGTAGCTATAAATACAGAGTTAGAAAAGAAGTTTCTCATTCCGGTATGCCCAAGGGGGTAATTCGGAACAATTTTCGGGAGGGGGTTTATGAAAAATTCAAATGAGGTTTCGGCCTATACCTCCTTGTGCATTCCTGCTTCCCATATTGTCCTATCATCTCCGATCTGTTCACTGCTCCCACTCTTCACCTCAACTCTGATATTAGAGCGGAATCGCAAACACTTTTCAGTCGAGTCTTTCTCATTAAATCTCATTTGAATTTGAGAGACGTTCACAAAAGAGGAAACTTTCCTTTATTTGCATGAATAAACTCAGGAAACTTAGTCCAGTGGACATCACTGTCAATAATGAGTGTTCGATATCGACTTCTCGTTAATTTCAAAGTCAGTCAAGTCGTTGATGGGAATACTAATAATGGCATTAGTTATGTGTCGACAATAGAAACGAAACATAAGTAATGGTTTGCAGTTATCGGAGATAAACATTCATTAACTATATTCCCAATCAATTTGACTCTACTTTTCTTCTGTTCAATCATTTATATTTCTGTCAAATATTGCTCTTTCTTTTTATCCTTATATTTAATGAATGAATGATTTTGTATATCGACTTCGAGTATAATTTATTCTTGCATTCGATGCCTTTTCGATAATATATTTCACTATTCAAACAAATCGATACTAAAACTCTACTTTTAGTATATTTTGGTCCCATTTTTACATTTAGTTTCTCTTTCTTTCGGATCACAAATAGATGAGAAAAATAGGAAATCCTTTTAAAATAAATAAAGTGGAAGAAAACGAGAGAAAAGTTTTTCCTCAAAAAATCTTTTGGATTTTAGAGAAGTAAAGAAAGGTTTTACGAATTGACTCTATTTTAAATAAAATTCCTGTGAATTCAGGGAAAAACTACACTTCTTTTTTGCATAAAAAAGTTTTATAAGATTTTATTATACGTCGAGTAAAGAGAAAAACATTGAGAGTAGTATTAATGTGAAGAAAAGAAGAATTTCATATAAAATAACGGATCAGAAGCCAAATCCCTACCATCGATGACAGCCTTATTTCTCAAATAAAAAGAGATCTTCCGATAAAAGTATTACTGAATGAAAACGTCTTCAACTGTAAGACAAAATAACTTATTCTGATATCAAATCTGATTGACTCTCACTATTAGAATATTCTTTATTTCCTTCACTTCTCTCTCAATATTAAATCCAAACAAATAATAGATTTGAATAAAGAAAAGGAATAATTCAGTTATCAAAAGGGCAAACAGAATGAAATGCAATCATATTGTCAATAAAGTCAACCAAGCTAAATATTCAAAAGGAAAGAATCACTAGTAAATTAATATTCTGTGAATAACAACCTATTCACGACATTACAAACAAGTTTCATTGAATATATTGAAGAAAAGCTAATATAAAGTTTTCTCATATGATTCGAGCATTTCATAGACCAAATCAAGAGAATATTCTTACTTCGAATGAGAAATACCGAAAAAATTTCGGCCAAAGAATTTCTTTTCGAAATTTAGGTCAGAGTTGGCTCTAATGGCTATTAATGGGACCAAAATTGTTTTCCTATCCAAAGGTTTTGATGACTTTAACCATTCAAAAAGTCAATGAAAAGGGAGGAGAGGAATGCCATCACAAACATTACTTCTATTGACACAAACATTACTATCATTATTACAGTTCTTAATTATAAACGTTAAACCATAATCTAATGCTTTTTGCAGTTAAATAATCCTTTTATCCGAAAAAACAATACAATAATCATAAGAATTGTTTTTTTACTGTTTTATGGATTGAAAGCAATTTTCTGGATTTAATTTCATTTTTTACATTTCGATTGTAATTGTTTTTATAGATTTTTATTGTTTTTATGGACACTTATTTTACACTAAATTAGTTTTAGTGCCAAAAGTCGACAAAAGAGTCAGTCAAACAGAAGAGCATAAATTATTTGTCAAAATGTTATCATTAAATAAATATTAATATCTCTCATAAATAACCGGTTCATACAATTATGGTTTATTTGAAAAATATTGTTTTCCCTAATTGATTCTCCTGATTGATTGCTCCTATCATTCAATGCAAAAATTGTTTTTGTTTTTGACAAAATCTTGGAAAAGATAATAAAATTCTAATCAGAGTCAAATTTTGGGCCGCAAATCAATCTGGTTAAAATTTCCCAAAACCTTTGCCAAACTCAAACTAGGAAGGATATCTTTTGTCCCCAGTTTGGAGTTTAAGGGATCCTCGGCCTTATCGCCCTTCTGCCCTGCCCTTGATTAAAAATACAAAAATGTAAACAATGATAGCCTAGTTGCATAAATTAGATTATATACATTATAGATTGTTTGGTATAATCGACTAAATTATGGATTCGCGAAGTTTTTGACATTTATAGTGACCAGCAACTTTAAAAAAAATATATTTCAATTAAAACTTATGCAAAAGAAAATAGATATCCTGCATTCCTGCATTTTTATTATTTTTGTCAACCAGGTGGATTTTAAGCTAACCCCCTTGGGGATACCTAGTTAAAACATAAAAATAGATAAAACTATCGTTTTAAGAGATTAAACAGAACTAAACACAAAATTCTAATCAAGCTCAAATTAATATGTTTGAATATTTCATTAGTGAACTAAGCTATGAACTTTTAACTCTGACAAAAAATACATTAGTGCCTAATTAAACAATTATGAAATGAACCAGGAGCACATTAAAGAACACTTTATTCATAAGCAATAAATTCCATATAAGTTTATTTCAAATACTTATCGCAAAGATCTTCTAAAAAATCAAGATTTATATCAAAACTACAAAATGCTATTGAAATTGAAAAAGAGATTCACTACTATTTTTCAGAAAAATCCATTGAATATTAGAGTAGAAAATGAAGAAAAATAACACAAAAAGCAGAAGAATAAGAAAAAGTTAACCGAAAAGAAGAGACGAAAAGTGGTTTTGAAGTAAGAGTCGAATGAATTATAAGAAACCTTTTCGCGGATCAAAATTACGATTTATGTGTCCATAACTGTCAACTATACGAACATAGAATGCATTTTAGAGAAAAATAAATTTATAAAAAAAAGTGTGAACCAAATCAGTGAATAGACGCGAATTGAAAATAAATTGTTGTGAAGTTGACATTGAAATAAAAAGAAAAATTTTCAATTTCATCGCTCACTTTTCAATTGGAGTCTACAAAACAGAGATTTATGTCTTTCAATAACTTATTCATAATATTTATGTCACAATCGAAAGCTTTTTTCAACTTTTTATTGAACTCAAGAAAGCATACAATGACTTCATTTTTCATTCGCTAATGTCTGTGCTCTGGGTCTTTTGAAAGCTCTGACTCCTCTTAGTTGCTCAAGCAACATTATGAAATACTTGTTTACTATGAGTTTAATTCAATTATTCGGAAATTTTATTTAAATTTTAAATTATTGCATCAAAATTTGATTATATGATAATTAAATTCATCAAAATTCTGGAAATTCACTGAATTAATGCCTAATAATGCAATTTATGTAAAATTTTATTCAATTATTAGATTTTATGTCAAAGATTTCATAGGAAAATCTCTTGAGATTACACAAAATCAAAAGGCATTTCAAGTCATTAAATATTCTATAATTGGGTTTAATCTCTCTTTCGTTGAATTCCTATACAATTGAAAGTCATTATATAAACGAGAAATTTGAGTAAATTTTATGTTAATAACACAATTTTGGCTCAATTTTCGAGGAAAAAGTAAAAACTGAATGAAAATTAGGGATTAATCTAAAATTTATTTCATCTTTTTTTGTTATTTTTTGGAAGTAGTTTCCAAACGACAAAATCAATATCAGGGCCTACATTAAACAGAACTGGTAGCTCAACATCCCTCACACAGTCATATAGAGAGAAAGAGGACTCTAATATTTATTAAATGCGATAGTGCATTGGGGGAAAAGGATCATTGGCTCAGACATCTCCAACATCTTTATCGTATATACGTTTGCCTCAAAGCAATGTTAGACAAAATTATATATACTTTACATTTTGCCGCATATAATAACAATAGAGAGCACAGCACAACGCACATAATGCACATAACCAGAGCCCACTCATACACTCTCCAAGTCGTTATTTAACGGGAGAATATTCTGTTCAACAGCTCAGTCTTCACCCGCTTTTCAAAAGAGAATTATTGAATATAAGAATAGGTTATCTGAAGAATGAAACCCAATATTTGTTGCGAGAAATTGGTGGACAACTCACACGCGATCCTATAGTTGTTAGTCGGAGGGCTCAGGGCTTATATTTCTGTCTTGTTTTCTGTCGAAACGTAATCGTTATTTTCGGATTAGTTATCGTTAAACAGAGGATACGGTCTTCCCATAGGAGGCACTCATAAAGATTATTGTTATGAAGACATTGTTTGTCATAAACCCTAAGAAATTGACGTCAAATTTGTTACAATATTTCATCTCATCCGTCAAAATCTGATCCATTTTCTCTACAAAAGTCAACAATATTTGATAATCGATTCAAGCAATTCTCAGATGATTTATAAACGCATGAATTGCATACAAATATTCAAATACAAATTCATAGCTCTGTTTATTCAATAATTTCATTTAGGACTCAATGAATTTCAATGCAAATTACATAATAGTTGAAAGGACAGTGAGCCCTTGGTATGAATTCCCGGATTCTCAAAATTCCAAATTCAATAAACACTTGAATATTGAAATAAAATTTCCATTGAATGACGAAAATTCAAAAAATGTCAGTTTTCCTAAAGTCAAACAAATGATAGATTTGACAGAAAATCGAAAACAAAATATTTTTCATCAATATATCGATTTCTATCGTCAATTGAAAACATATATAAAGTCTATGAGTTTTATCTCGAAATCATTTTTGAAAATTCTCCGAAACTCAGAAAAATTGTTATACTTTTGGAAACAATTGTGACTTTTATCAGAATATTCTTTCAATAAAAAATCGATGAAATTTCCGAAGAAAAACCTGAACTAAAATATCAATTATTTTTAGAGTCAACTAAAAAATGTCAAAAAACAAGATAAAAATAATTGAAAACTATGGCTACGAAGAAAAGGAGCACCTAATTGAAATCGAAGAGAAAAAGTATTTGGACAGTCGTGCGGACACAAAGTTTGTTTGGCTGTCATTATCACCACCCAAGACATCAATTCTGTCGTCAAAGCATTGTCTATATTTCCAGTTATCCGTAGTCTGTGTTCTCCTACTCTTCTGTTTGTGTTTTGTTTTACTCATTTTTGGCGAACTGTCGGACAACTCTCAGCAATCAATCAATAGACTGATCGATAGGTTCACTGATTCGGCCTCCAGTTATGACACCAATCAAACAGACATTTTTGATACCACTGTACTAAAGACAAAGTTGAGACACGGATCCATTCGAGTGATAACACACTGCGGAACACTATTTGGCGGCAAAGAATACGAAGCGTTTGTTTTCAAAGTAAGTCAACGAAAGGCGTAAAAACTTTTATCAATAAAAATGATTGAATGGTTTAATCAAAAATCTATGAAAACAGGAGAAAAATTGCTTTACTCTTGTGTTGAAAGGGGGTTAACAAGAGCTCAGTTGAGAGATCAGTAGAACTATCCCTTTCTTTGTTATCTGGGCAGACCCTCAACAAACTTGGTCATCAACTTATAGATAAGTTAGAACTTCATAAATCACTTTATTTATAATTGAATTCTCGACTCATTTCCAGTCCTTAAACATAAGGAAATAATAGAAATAAATAGGAATTTATTTCATATATTTATCTCAATATTTCATTAGTTTATTGTTGGCGTAAATCAAATAAAAAGAGAACTTTTAAGTTAATAATAAGTTCAGAGAATTATAGCTTCTGTTGGACTCAAATAATCCAATTATCTGTTCATTCAATTACTCAGATATTAGTTCTCTTTGTTGGACAACAAAATTCTTTGCACAGAATTTATTTGACAATGAATCTCTGCTTTTAATACAATGCGGAAATATGAATGTTTAGGGTATTCCTTACGCACATCCGCCGAAAGGTCACCGGCGATGGACACCACCGGAACTGTTGTGCAATCCGGAAAATCATCGACATTGCAATAAATTTGGTTCCCATTGTTTTCAAGTGAATCCAATCTCTGGTGTATTGGAAGGAAGTGAAGACTGTCTTTACCTGAATATATGGACACCAACTATCGATCCGGAGGTAAGAAATGAGTGGCACTCTTCTTCCTATTCCCTTATTTATCATCGTTTGTACGGAAACTCCTAATTGATTATCAGTTTTTTTGTTTGTTTCGGGGTTTTGCCGATAAATCTCTTTAATTATATGACAAATACAAACACAACGTTCCCATAATTCTTAATAACCTATTAATTGACTCATAATTTACTCGGATTTCCAGCGAAACATAATTCACAGGATATTAAAGATTATGCCATTATTTATAACATTATATAAAAGATTTCTATTTTATTAGACATTCAATAATCTCATGATTTACTGATTGAACAAAAATCTTTCGTTAAATTTTATTAAATCGATGAACATGGTAATTAATTATTTTCTTAGTTGAATGTACATTAAAGATCTGATTGATGACCAATTGGGCGAATCTTTTATTGTTTTATTTCAAAGTTCTAATATTTCTTAAATTTGAAAAAATATCGGGGATGAGCGAGGGGGATTTTCAGAAAATCCTTCCTAAGGTTTGAAAAAAAATTAGGCCCTAATACGATGAAAAACAGGGGGACTTGCTTTGGCCATTTTTCCACCATTCTGCCTTAAACCGAATTCAAGCTCATTTTGATTCAAAGTTAACAATTTACAATTTGATTAAGTTGACTATTATGAAAAATAATTGTCCAAAACTAAGTCAAGTTGCACGCTAAGTTTAAATCATTAGTATCTCTATTGGTACTACTTTATTCACCAACGCTATCGTAAATTGTTCTGGATGTATTTCTTATTGAATCAGCATGTTAAAAAATAGAATTCAAAACAAGCTATTTATTGATTGATAAAGCTCGAATTTAAATTAAACGATATGTTCAATGTTCAGTTTATTTGGCACACACTATTTTAAAGAAACTGGTCAAAACAATTATCTTTGTTATTCATTTAATTATTCAGCTTTTAAACTTTGAGTAACTGAATGCAAAAAAACTTGATTTTGTGTTAAGGCCAACCTATCAGTTATGGTATGGATTCACGGAGGTTTTCTTCAGTTTGGATATGGACATCAGCCCGGGCTAAAACCGAACGGAAAGTTAGCCATAAAGACTAATACAGTGTATGTGAGTCTCAACTACAGACTCCATGCGTTCGGCTTTTTAGGGCTCGACTTATTAGAGAATAACACAAAGGAGTCGACAAACTTCGGTCTAATGGATGTAATTCTCGCACTTCATTGGATTCAACACAACATTAAATCATTTGGCGGTCATCACAGAAAAGTCACGCTTTTCGGAGCAGATTCTGGCGCCGCACTAATACTCGCCCTAATGACAAACCCAAAGCACAGACATTTATACCAGAGCGCGTGGCTCATCGATCCGGCCGTCTTCTTCGACAAATCCATAGCCAAGGCTTCCAAAGACAACAGAAAAAACTTTTTAAAGCGAACTAATTGCAAAACAATAGAGTGTTTGCGTTCCCTTTCAGCACAGCATATAATCCGGGCGTTTATTGGCAAAAATGATCCTTCATTTCGAATAATCGATCAAAACGATCTGCCCATTTTGGGAATTTTCAACGAACAACTAATTACTGTCGACCGTAAGGAACAGAAATTAAATACTTCACTAATTTCTAAAAGTTTTGCTTTCAATTAAACTCCAATTAATTGTTTGCTTTCACTTTAATTACTATTAATTAATGTTTGAGAACATAATTCTTCGAAAGACAATTTTTAACACATTTCTGTTAATGGCTTTCCCTTTAATTGTAGATACATTAGTTCTGGACTCTTATCCATTCGCTAAGATTTCTAGTGATATTCCTATTCTCATTGGATCTTCGAGTCATGCCATATCTTCCTGGCCCGGCCCAAGAGATCTCGATACTTGGTCCTGGGACGATTATAGCAAGTATGTCACCACTAGTATGGACTCATTCGGCCCCCGACTATCACAGAAGACTCTTGAACTGTATCCATCGTGGCAAATTGGCACAGAGTTTGAGCCGATGACACCTCAACTACAATACATAACAATGGTGTCAGACCTGCGAGAGATTTGTCCCATTAATTATCTCTCAGAAATACTGGCCATCAGTGGTAACGACCAAAACATATTCCGATACGTCATAAACACAAAGATTTCCAAACCAGTGAGTAATCAATAATTTTCTTTAAATAATAAAAATATAATTCAAGTGAAAATAGTTTTTAGTTAAACTAAGTTAAGTATTAAAAGTTGTGTTCTTCTTCTATAATCTTTTATCAAGATTAAATTCAGAATTTCATTTTGTTTAATGCAGTTGAAATGAATAAATATGAACTTAGAAGCAAAATCAATATTTCATTGTACTTCGAAATTGATCCCAAGAATACATTTTCTTAGATTGAGTTCATCTCATTTCAATTCTGATACAAAAATTTTCATAAATATGAACTGAAATCCAAATTCAAATTATTTCAAAAGAATGTATTTTCCAGTTTTCAAATTGAATTTTACTGAAACTAACCCATCACATCCTCAAACACCCAAATCCTATGCAAAAAAAACTTGAAGAATTTACATTTTTCATATTATTGTAAATTTAGAAATTTCTATTAATTGAATATAAAACTGATTTTTTTTGTGGCAATGTTCATTAACTTGATCCATCACAATTATAGGTTCGAGTCTATGAGACTCCAGTCAACTATTCGTTTCATTTGGTGGATGTAATCTCATTCTTCGGACAACTGGACGTTTGGATCCGTTGGCCCACATTTAATGACTATTCCATCTCTGAGACAATACAGCAAATAGTGATGGCTTTTGTTAATCGGAACAATAGTTCAGAGTTATCGCAATCATTTCACTGGCAGTCGTTCCCCAAACAAGTGGCAGAAATAGTCTCACAATTGAACTATACCTCAATAGTCACCACTAATTACCGACAGAGCGATCGCTGCTATTTCTGGCGCAGTGAAGAGTTCTTCAATTACATGTGGACTGTCTAAGGGAAGGCATCAAATCGCTTAACTCGAAGACAGGCCTCCAATCATCTAATTATTACTAATAGACCAAAACAATTGACTAACAAATTGTAAATATATTTTGTGATCAAATTTTTGTAATCAAGTATTTGATTTAAATTATCATTAAAACTGTAAAATTGATACCAATGTAAAATAAAATATAACAAAATTGAACTCACTCACGATAATCACTGATGTCAAGAAATATTTGACAGGCTTACTTTGCTTCTTATAGATTTTATTGATCAAAGAAAAGATTAAGAAAATTGCAAAATATTGTCGCTATTAATTCATGTGATTGTCTCAAAAGAAAGGGTATTATAAATATTTATGCGATCCAATTATTTAGACACGGATTTTATTCTTGCAATGAAAAGAATATTAATCGGGTTTACACAAAATCTATTGAAAATTTCATCCCTAAATGCATGGAAGGGCAAAAGAATTCATTCCATTGAATAGAAAATTGAATACTGCCTTTATTCTGGTGATTGTCATTGTCCGCTCTTATTTTCTGGTATCTAATTTCTAGTTCCAACGAAAATTATCTTTATATAAACATGCAACATTTTCAAAATAATTTTATTTTTCAACTCATCTTAAGTGATTGAAATTTAAACTACTAAAATTGTTCGAAAATAATCATTTTCCGGGGTTGCAAATGCAGACCACGGAAAGCTTGGTTAGAATCACAATGGCCACCATGAGACAATCCTTGCATCACACATTCGGCACTGCAGACTTGATTTCGGCCAAATTGGCAAACCAATACCGTAAACAAATAAAGATCATCAAAAATAAGCCACATCCTTTTATCAAATTTTTAAAAAAGCATTTTAAACTATCATTAAAATTTAACTTAACAAGTAAGTCTTACCGGCAGCAAAACTAACCAGCGCAAATATCAAGAAGTAGATAAATACATTGAAGTTAAGAGTCATTTATGGTACATAACGAATGATTATTTCAAGGTGGGCTATTTTATTTTTTGTACGGCGGTTGAGCCCTGCAACAAAAAACAATTACTGAAATTTTACATGAGAAATCCTAAACCGAGTGCTTCACTGCTAAGCTTTTATTGATTTATAATTAACGATTATCCAAAATATTTATTTAGGATAGGCCACCCATAAAACAATTGAACAAGCTCATGGTGCAGCAGCACTTATATTACTTTAATGCAGTACAATAAGTGCTATTTCGATGAGCTCGTACATCAATAATTATTTTCACAAACATCTATTTACTATACTTTTATATTTATTTGAAAATATCTCTTTCGAGAAACGAAAAGTTGAGGCGAAAAATATTTCTATAAATATTTGTTGATATACTTTCTCTCCGACAACATTACTTATAAAACTATTGCCAATATGATGTGACTAGACACAAATTAATAAATTTCTT
>JAQGAR010000848.1:0-11791 GCA_034697865.1 Oribatida sp.
CTTTTAACAAGGTACTTTTACCCCCATTTTTAATGATTCTGGACGTAGATTATCATGGTATCAATGACTCAAATATCAACCGAATTACCTGCATTGTTAGGGGGACTTTTCAGACTTATCTACCGTTTAAGTGAAATTCGGTTTTAATTCTGTCTAAATTGCATTTAATTTAATTTAAACCAGGTTTATTGTCGATATTTTTAGACAAAATGGCCGCCCCTTGAACCGCAACTTCTAAATCACCCAGGTTTCTTTGTATTTTAGGCCTAAATTTTATCAAACTGCTTATTTAAAAAGCTTAGCTTGGTATTCTCGCTAATTATTTGGCTAATCTCGATCTTATTTGGATTTCTAAAACGCCCTTGCTCATCCCTGTTCAAAAGTAATATTATTTGCAACAAATAGTTCTCTTATTTCAAACCTTTTGAGAAATTGATCGGAAAATAATTCTGAGCGCAAAGGGGAGGGAAGGACTCAATTATTGATTACCAAAATTAGTGTAAATTAGATATTTTCTAAAAAACAGAAGAGTGAAACAGGAACTCAGGGAAGGGTTGGCAGGCATTACATCCAATTATTTCTTACAGCAAAAGTCATGACCGACAATACCGATTAGTCAAAAATACTAACTACCGCTCAAAGAATGTGCTTGTAGCAATTATTATAACAAGATAACTTATCAAATATAAGTTTACAAGCTTTAAAAATGATCTAGTAAAATGAATTCCACTTGAAAAGAATCAAAGTAAGTTAAAATAGCACAAAAATAGCTTGATTTTGCCTAGAAAACACGGTTAAAAAACTGAAGATACTAGGATATGAGCAAGCAAAGTAATTGAATTGTGAAAACACAACACTAATGATGTGTGTAATTGTTTTGAGTAAAAGCACTCTTAAACTATTGGTTAATGTCTTTGATGATAATTTATCTTGCTCACTTAACTATTACACGACTCATTTACTCGCAATTAAAGATATTTTGGACAGACATTAAGCTTTTACAGTCTGTGCTCTTCTTTAAGCGCCAAAATATAAAACTCTGTCTTTATTTTTTTTGCCAAGATCATCATTAAATAAGTTAGCTTTGCACAATTCATCATGCTAAAATAAATTCAAATTTAAGATGAATAGGTTAGAATTTTAATTGAAATTATCTTGTTAAAAAGCACTTGGATAAAGCTTAATTGTATAACCAAGCTTGTTTTTAGAGTTAAAGTATACTTTGGTGACCCCACACACATTCAAAGAGATGAAAGGGTGAGTGAAATAGCGGCTCATAATTCGTTTAAATAAGTTACAAGCTAATTTTAGAGCCACCTCTTCACTCAGCCCACGTTTTATGGTTAAAGAACCCTTGGCCGCCCCTGAGTAGACCTTGATTGATGATCAGAGAGGGAAATGAGTCGAGTCCTTAAATGTCTCTCAATTTTGAAGTCGAAATCAAAACAGAAACTAATTGTGCGAAACAACACAATCACCAAATTTTTAGCGCAAAAATTAAAGTAAATTTCAAACGATTAGAACAAATATGTTCTTGAAGCCATTGATTTATTCTTTGTTTATCTATAATTTGGCAGAGATGGTCAAAGGGGGCAACACCCCCTGGTGGGCCATCGTAACTTGCTTCGATGGAAAAGTCTTTGAAACCCTTTGAAATGAGAGAAATTATCCTAACAAGAAAATTACCCCAACTAGAAAATTATCATAATTACTTTCAGCCGCCATTTTTAACTAAACAGACCATGTTTAATTTTATTTTTAGCAAGGTTTAACAAGTTTACTAAATAGAAATAAATGTTCAATTGTAAATTGTCTCGTTTAATGCTTTAAACATAAAATAAGATGGTATGCCCAATATGGTCAGCTCCCCCTAGGAGCCCCATGAAGCCCTATATGCCTGGACATCCCTGGTTTTTTATGTGCTTGAAAATAGACATCTTTTTCGTTGTGTTTATTCTTAAACTATTTGTTTTTAATTAAATTCTGTGTTTTTATTCGCTTTTCGTATAATTAGATTCAATTTTCGTATAATATGTGAGAAATTTCAGGAATTTTAACAAAAATATAAACAATTTCTAAACGGATTACATTTTAATGCAGAACGTTAACAAGGGTAAATTGAAGAGGAAAGCCTGTTTGTTGTCTCATTTAACAGGAATTTCAGTTAAGCGCCTTCGAAAAAGGAGAAATGTCAATTTGATTCTGACTATTCGAGGCTAAATAATCGTCTGAACATATAATTGACACAAAAAATCAATTGAAAGCTTATTTTACTCATTAAAGCATTAAATGAATTGCTTGAGCACAGGGAGGAAAGGCTTAGCACTGAAGGGATTTCCATCTAATCATCGAAATGAGTGCTGTTTTTGAGCAAAAAAACTCAATTTTCTTAATAAGTATTATATGTCAGGTATTTTCGTTTGGCATACAATTAGATAACTTAATCATTGAGTAAAATATACATTAATTATAGGGATTATAATATAAGGATTTCGTTATGTATTCCCTCCTTTTCCCCCTTAAAGCTGAAAAATTGACAGTTTTTTGCTGTTTTGATGTCTTATTAGGAATTTTTAATGAACTAAATGTTTGACACATGTGTTGGGCTTTGAAAACATAACTTGTTTATTGGGATTTCAATTTTGAGATTGCCAAGCTCTTCAGAATGTAAGGGCTTAGAATTTCTAGTGTTTTCTAGGGGAATGAGCAAGGATAAAATTACCGCTTGTTTTGATGGGCATTCTGGAAGTTTTACCGGGTTTTTATCGGTGTTTTCCTGGTAAAACTGGTTTAAACCCGATTCTTTCTAATCTAGTTTAATTTAATTTAGCTTGTTTCGGCCGCCATTTTGTACGCTAGGTCAAGAGGGTTAATTTTTAGAAGTTAGTTTTTATGACCTCCTTGAGTACCCCTGATATCAATAGATAATAACCGTTGCGTTAAAAGTTTTTTTTCTCAATATTTGAAATAAAAATCATTTATTTATGAAAACCTATTTTAATGATTGAATTGAATTTTATTATCAAAAGAATTATTTAAATATAAAAAAAACTTTCGAAACGATTATTAATTCAGTATTTGTTGTGATTTAAAGCAAAGATTTTTTTTTGAATAATTTTTTCATTGCATTAGAAAAATGGCACAAAATATCTGTCAATTAATTTGTGAATAAATTTTTTTACATTAAATTAAATTCTTGTAATAAAATTCAAATTATTGTTTAGAAGTTTTAAAGTATAAGTTCATCACAATTAAGGGGAAGGCATACAAACAAAGCATTTCATGAATGCGCTAATAATTTGATGTAAACTTTTATCAGAGATGCACAGAATAAACTCGCTAAGCTTCTAAACTTGGCAAAACTTGGCTCAGGCTAAAGAGTAATGATTTAGAATTGATGTGGTTAAATTTTCCTAGGAGCCCCATGCAAAACTAAGGAGCCCCATGAAGTCAAACCAAGCAAAAAATTCGCCCTTAGAAATAAATTCTACCCCCCCTGACACAAAAATCTTGCTCATCCCTGAGCCATTCTTCAAGATTTCTTTTGTTAAGCTAATATTATACCTATAGAGGGAATGGTGTATATAATTGGCAGATGTATTGCCAACGTATGACAAGTTAATTGGCAGCGGATCTCCGAAATCACATCACTATTTGTTGCTAAACAGTCTCTCCTCAGTCAGTGCTTCAGTCAGTCCTCTCATCACAAATAACAAACAGTTTTGTTCCCAAAACTATTCACTCATTCAAAAGAAAACCACAATTTATTCGATACTTTCAAAGACTGATCGCTCATTAAATTTGCCGAAAGCTTTAAATCTAATCTAACCAAGGTCTAACTAATCAATGCGATGGGAACTGGGCGTTTGGCTCAGAGTCTTATCCTTAATTGATCCGCCATCAATTCAAATCGACCTCAATGTGATTTACTCTTTTGTTACATTTGATAATTAATTGCCTTGTTAACCTTGTTCAAGTAATGATTAATCTAAATTTGGAACGAGCTACACCGTTTTTAATTGATAGATTAGGTTAAAAATTTGTCCTACCCTCCAAGGAAATCACCAAGATCTTTATTAGAATGTTTTCTAGGCAAATTTTGCTTGTTTCAACTCAACAAGAATGGTCATAAATTTAGAACAAAATGGCGGATTTCCGGCCGCCATTCTATTACCATCTTGGACACATTGAAAAACCCCCTTGCTCAAATTAGAATGAGCCAGATTGGACTGGAAAAAAGTGGATTTTAGCACCAAGATAATATAAATTTGACAAATTTATCTAGAATTGCCTTGGTGATCCCCGTTTCCGATATTCAAAACAATCAATTTCTTTGAGCAGAATTAGTGATGAGTTGTTTCAACAAAAGGCGCTCACAATTGGCGTAAAGGCTGTGCTTTTGAGGAGAAAACTGGAAATACTGTCAGAAAGATCTCGTCGTTTATTATCCACTTTATATTCATATGAAAATTATATGAACCAAAACATCATATTCTTGGCATTTGAAGCGTGTGTTCGGCCCTAAACTCAGGCCAATCACTAAACTAACAGTTGATTATTCAAAACTAATCTATGAAGTCTTGAAAGAGACGTTATTTGCAAGTTTTAAATCGCTTTTTATTCCACTCTTTTAACAACAAAACAACTCATATTTGAGGCGAACATCACTTCAATAGACTGTCAGTTATTAAATAAGTCATTAAATTTAAACTTCAAGACAGGTCTTTTACCCGCACCTGTTATACCCCGGGTCTACGGTCACGATTTGTTTATATTTATTTGGCTTTAATTTATACTTGTTTATAATTGAAAATGTTTTTAAGATTAAAGTAATTTGATTTTTTAAAATCGAAATTGAACAAGCTCATTTGATTAGCTTTAAATTATTCGAATAAACAAGTTTTGTATAATGAGTTCTATCAAGCAAATAAACTTGATAAAATTTAATCGTAATTTTATCAAGTATGAATTGCCTATTATTGATAAAATGTATAAGATAATTTTTCTAATATAATATTAGTTAATTATTTATGATTGATTGTCAACTCATGTTTCAAGGTGATTTATACAATAATTTTGATCTTGATAATTATTACGACTTCACAAGAAGACATTGATTAGCCTTTGTTTTTGTTGCGACACTTGTTTTTGATTTTCACAATACTTTTCACATAAAAAAAGCAATTTTTAAATAATTATATCTTTTTTTCATTTATTGAGGAAATGGAGTTAATTAACAATAGTTTATAAATAAGACAATTAAGGTTCAAGTAACTAGCTGCAAATTGAACTCAAAATCTTCATTAGCCAATTCTAATGAAGTATTTACCTTGGCCAATCACCAGGAACACTCACTCGCAAGCATGTTCAAATTTAAGCATGTTCGATCAATAAAATAAAAGTATTAAAATTTTTATTACCAACACTAAATTAAACAAATATTTCATCAACTTGATACATTAATTTCTCACAAAAACATGCTTGGTTATCTAATTAATGAAAAGCCACCTTGGTAGTCCCATTGCTTTCACAATATAACCAAAAATTTCACAGAAAACAAAAGAAAAGTTTGTCTGAAGAAATATGTAATTAAACGAAGAGTTTCTTTAATAAATACATTAAAGCTTCTCTCGCTAATCATTAGGAGAAAGGTGCTCTTCGTTAAGCAAGGTATATTAGCCTGTTATTATGTGAATATTGCTGGCAATTATCGCGTAAACTAATATTAACGGCACTAATAGTCAACTGATTATAATTCTGGTCTATCTGTCAAACTTTGTGTTGTCAGGGCTGCGCAGGGGTTACAACATCTATATATCCATAATTTTAACCCACCCCCTTGATAATTCACCATGGTAGGAAGAATAATAGAATTTATCGCGAAATTCTTGAAAAATTGAGTTTTAAGGGTATTAAGGGATTTAATTCTTAATTAAGAGCCTCTCCTCTACCCAGAATATTTTTGCAGAACACCCCCTAAGGTGCGCACCGCTGATTTTTCGTCTTATAAATTATTTTTCTTTCGCATTCTGCGTTTAACACAATTGTCTTATTCTGTGCCCGTCTTATGGCGTTCCAAATCAGTAATTTGAATGGCAGAGGACAGCCGTAAAAATATATAATTATTAGGAAAAGCCTAACATTTATACAAAGTTTATGTAAATTCTTTGGAATTAATTCTTCTTTTACTGTCATATTTCCAGCGCTTTCTCTTATTCTGTGCATAAATTACAGTCTGTCCTCTAATTGTATGACTACTTCATTGTTTTGTTAACAAAAAAATGCGCAAAAAATTTAAATAATTTTTCACTTTTAACAAAAACTTTTTCACTCGAATTAATAGTAATATTCGGTGTCATTAGACGTCAATTATTTGAAGGATTTTACTCCCAATTAGTGAAACATTTCAATTTTAGCTAGGTTACCTTGGTAATATTTATTTATTTTGTTTAATTTCAATTGTGAGCATGGTAATATATTTTATTTTTGCTTTGCTTATTTTTAACATGCCAATTTTAGAGAGTATGAATATGCGATATAAACACCTGTTAAAATTTATTATATTCAGGGTTGTACAAGTGGGTAAGGCAATCGATATAGAATTGATGGGTTTGGGCAACCCTGATATAAACTAAATTTACTTACTTAGCCCTTATTTAATTGTAAATTATCTATCAATAACTCTCTCCCTGATGACCCCCCCCCCTTGTGCACCTCTGATCTGAAAATAAACATTTTGCTAACAATTTGTGTTTTATGACAAGCGATAGGTTTGGAAACGGTTTTGATTTTGATTTAAAATTTTAATGAGACTCCACTCGAGAGTCGACTCCACTCCAGAGTCAACTCAAATCAGAAAACTTATAATTCAACTGAAAAACGCTACTAATTTGAAAATCATCCACGAAATTAGTTGAGCTTTCATTCTATCCAAACACCACTCCGTCTATTGACTGTTCAATCAAAGGAACGGAATAGTATTTTGAGTAGGAATCGCCAGGAGAGCAAAGAATTTTATTAGCATCCTTGTACTTTTATCAGAACGTTTATCAATGTCTAATTTTTAGCTTGATAAACTAAATTACGGAGTGGAATATCAGGGTTAAATAAGGGGTTAGCATGATCATTTAAGAAAGAGGCCAGGTTTTATTTGCTAAGACGTTTGTTTATGGCGACCCCTCGTCTCACAGTCCTTAACAAACGAATTAAAAATAGAGAAAAACGGTTAGACATTGATTGCCATTTAAGCGCCGTATGGGGTGCTTATTGGCCAGCCATAAGAGAGACGGATAGTCAGCTTTGATGGCTCAGTTACCCGTCGGACTGGAATCTAAACAGAAATTAGCGAGGAAAGTACCGAAATTACAATCATATCCACAATTTTATGAGCATATTCTGGGCTCATTCTGTGCCCCAAACAAAGATATACTGACCCATCAGTTGTGTGGGAACTGCTTGAGACGTCTTCAGGAAAGTTGTCTAATAGACAATGAAATGTATAAATAAAGCGCTTTTGATTGAGTTTTAGGCTGAAAAAGGCAGTGCACGGCACAGCGCGTTCGTGAGCACAGCATAATAAGGCTATACTCCCTCTTTCTCAACGCATTTTATTAGCGTTTTCTGTCAGAAGGAATGCCTCAAAACCTAACGAATTGGTAACAAAATTATACAATTCTTGAGCACAGAGTCTATTCATTAGCTCAGGAATAATGTATTTTGTGCGGAGCGCTGTTGTTGTCCGACACATCGGGCACAGGTCGTTATTCAGTGTTTTTACGACTTGTTTAAGAGCAATTGAAACAAGGCACTTCTTGGAAGGAAACAATTACCAGCAAGGCAAAAAAGGTTTAAGTGTCTAATCACGTGATTCGTAGGGAATTCCTATCAATTAAATGATAGGAAGAGTGAATCCAATTTCTCATTAAATGATTGATATCTAGTTTATTAGCTCAGAATATTTCAAATATTTGAATAAACATGCTAATTTTTCAAATTAACAACAGTAGTGGTAGATTTTGAATTTCGAAAACATTGGATAATTAATTGCGCTTGGTTAGTTTTTAGAATTAAAATTATTATTAATTATCCTCTTAAATTTGTTATGGTCATTTATGCGAGACATCACATTTTAATTGAGCTAGTCACTATGCGCGTTTATCATCACCACCAGGAGAGAGGGAAAGGGAGGAGAGAGAGAGAGAGAGAGAGAGAGAGAGAGAGAGAGAGAGAACACTCTTAGCGTTAGTACTGTTGGCAATAATCAGCTGCAGAAGAGCACAGCTTTTTTGGATGCAGTGCTTCTGCACAGCATAAGTATTACATATAGTCAATGCCAGGCTCGGCAGGCCCTTCCCATCTACGGAGCTGTTAGGCCAATCAGAGCCGGCAAGTGTTGAAAATTGCCCTAAAGGTGATAAACCAAAAATGATTTGCTTATGGCAACGAGTGGTGTAAGCGTTTGTCGTTTGTTCCTGAGCTCTGTGTTCTCATGTGCTGTGCTATTATGTATGTGATCTGCCGTCAGTTGTGTACGCTTTAGCGATCGCTCAACACAACAAATGTGTTGGCAAACCTCTTGAACACCGGCAGAGCGACTGTTTTACTCTGACGATTAAAAAGAGAGAGTTAGGAGCGGATAGAGAGGAACGGCTCCGACGGAAGGTCCACAATATTCTCACTGATGCCAAACGGCGAGAAATGCATTGATAACTTTGATTTTTGAACTAGAAATCAAGACCAAGAGTCAAAAGCACCGATACTTTTGAATCAATTTTCAGTGTTTTGTTTGCCTTACGTTTCGTTTGATTTTTTTTTTTTGACAAAAACTTTGTTTTGTTTTTGGTTTTAATAATAAGTTTTTGTATTGTTTTTGAAGTGAAGACTATTTTTGTGAACAAATTTCAGAGAAAAAAGTTTTATTTTGTTTCAAAACAAACACTGTTTAAGAGGAAAGCCATAAAAATGATGATCAGTCATATGACGGCCTCGTCTACGACCACCACATCCTCGAGTATGAGTACACACGGCTCAGAACCAAAGCTAGCCTTCAGTATTGACTCAATAGTCGGTCGGAACAGTAGTAGCCGTCCCTCAGTTGACTACCAGTCAGACTCTGACAGACACAGTCCCAGAGGGGCTCAGCACAAGTCCAGACACTCGCCGGTGAGCTGTGTGCGGTCAGTGTCGCCGCCGATGATCAGCCATCGCATGAGAGACCGCTCACCACAAATGGGCCGCCAGTTATCGCCGTCTAACCGAAGCGCAGCCAATATGTCGCCAATGAGTACGCCTTCGCCCATATCAGTGACCAACGGCTCGACGGCCAGTCCCTACTTAGAGCCGAGTCGGGCCAGTCATATGTTCGGTCAACAGTCGCACAGCACTCATCACCCGTCAGCTATGGGTCCGTCAGGACAGCTCAACCATCAGCTAATGATGGCTGCGGCGGCCGCGCAGCACATGTCACCAATACCTCAGCCCTACCACCAAGCGGTGGCGCTCTACCCCTGGCTATTCCGTGCCAACCCCTTCGCCAATCGATTTCATGGTATTTAATATCAATCAAACTTTTTTCAAACTTTTTTAAATCATTAAATAATTTTAGTTTTTATTAAAATTCTTCTCAAAAAAAATATTTCTCTAAAAATAGTTTTCAAATACGAATTGACGTAAAATATGTTTAAAATATTTGCTAATTTTTGCGCATATTTTCCACAAATAGTTAATGTTTTGTCGAAATCATTTCAATCGCGACATTAATATTCAGATATTCGAGTCATTATTTTTTTGGTTTTTCAAAAATTTCAAAATTAATTTTCTCCGATAAATCATAAAAACGGATTTATTCCTGAAAATGTGTTTTTGCTATTAATTTATTCATTCAATTATTTTTGAATAACTTTTTAATGCTGTGTGTGTGCGCTCTTCGGACTGCCTTTCCTCACTGTTGAGGGAAGGGTTGTGGACATAGGCTTGTGTTTCAGCCGAAACCTGAGCTTCAGATTTATTAGGCATTAAAAAGATGATGGTTGAGTTTTCTCAGGAAAATTATCGCTGATAAAAACAGCATATAATGGAAGAGTGGAAATACTGTTTAAATTAAATTTTAATTTAATTTCCATTTAAATGTTGACTAATCTTGGCTAATTTATTTGTATCTAGCATATTTATTTAGAGATTAAACTCTAGACTAAACACACAAACCATTAGAGAAATATATGAAACACTTTTTTCCTGACTTTATTTACAACTCTATTAACTGAGAATTTCATTGAAAAATGTGTTTGAAATTCAGTGATTCAAAGGATGAATACCTCGATTAGTTTGTGTTGGGAAGGAATGGGAGGAATGGAAGATATGATTGAATTTTAATAACTTCCAGGAAAACAATTTTTCAAAATTTGTTTGATTAAAATCTTTGACGAAAAAAAGTTATTTACTTTTATCGGAGGAAACAATCGGTGAACTGTTCATCAATTTTATAAAATAATTTAATTTATTTATCAATTCATTTATTTTTTAAAAAGCAACAAGCAAAAATAGTGGATATAATTTAAAGTATCCATCAAATTCAATTAGTTTCACATAATTCGCGTTTAAAACAAAAATCAATTTTCAACTCAAAGGCTTTGAAAATGTTTTTGAAAAAACTAATCTCTAATTCGCTGTAAAATCAATTCAATTACTATTCATTAGTTTCTACAATAAAAAAAAAGTTCCCTATCCTTTAATTAAGGGGTGGGCAAGGGGTTGGCATGCTCAGGGTCAGGAGGAAGGGGTAGATTCAGGTAAAATTACTTGGGTTCAGTTTTCTTGAGCAATTCTTAATGAATTTTCTATAAAAATTGATCCGGTCATAAACCCTGTATTATACTGCCAAGGGAGCTGTTAGGAGGGTTAGGCCCCCGTTGGCCATCCCTGCCTTTAATGAATTATTCACTGAAATTATTTTCGGGAATTTAATGAGAAATTATAGGAAATTAAAGCCAAAACACATTTGTATTGCATTTGAGAACTCAGTCCATAATTAATGGTCTGCCTTATCGGCCACACATTCTATTGATAAAAACAGACCAAGACTACAGTGAACACACAAACAGAGCACAGAATAAATATTAATAACAAAGTGATTAATAGTCTCGCGATATGTCATAACCACATATGGATCACATATTACTCGATATTTTGGTGTCGGCTCACAATTCATATCAAAAATATAAAACAGAATTTTAATTTTTGTTTCGATTTCTGAAAATAAATTACAGTATTTTTCCTATTATTTGCTTAATATCTGCTTTCAATTGCCTGCAATTTATTCATTTCGGTAAGTCTACCAAGCTGCTCGTGGTGATCGAACATGACAGTTTAGTGTAAAAGCAATTTAAATTCACTAGGTATTAATATAGCAAATATAAAGTTGGTTTAAAAAATTCTTCTGAATTAATAGTCTCTTTAATGATGAGCATGATTTCCTTAAATACACAGGGTGGAACCAAGGTGGATTAGACAAAAATGGCCCTTCTATTCAAATTTCCCCTAAATCGAGGTCATTTTCTGTGATTTAATCCAAGATGGCAGTTGATATTGAATTTAAACCGGGTTTACCCAAAAATTTGCGGCCATTTTTAAATGTTATTTAATGCAAAATATTTAGAAAATCTCCCGTGAGCAAGGCTTGGCCATCCCTGTTTTTACTAATAGCGAGGTCAGACCTAAACAATCTGGTGATATCTGAACGAAATAATTAATTGATTTTGTTTTTTGGTAACAAATTTCTGTTTTACGACTCAAA
>JAQGAR010000849.1:0-11789 GCA_034697865.1 Oribatida sp.
TAATCGAGTACATAATGTGCAAGCTCAAAATCCAAGTTATCATCCAAGAAAAGTTAAGAAAAGCTGATTTGGTAAAATGATTGTTTTTATATTACCTTGTAAATTACATTTAATATTTAATAGATGCTTCCCAGACTTCAATTCGTTATAACTCCTGTAAGAGAACTAGATAGGTTCAACCAGATAATAGCCCAGCAGTTATATTGGTGTGAAATTTTGACCAAGTCACTTATTATCAATGATGAATCATACTTACCATTCATTGGAATTTTCGATTATCAAGTAAAGTAGATAATATTTTAAATATTCATCAAATCACTAAACTTTTCATTTATTTAGTCTTGGATATTATCACTCATCACCATGCTCTTATATTTCATGATTTTGTTTATCTTCAATAAAAACAGCAAACTGTTGAACATAATCAGTCAGGTGCTAGGACAATCAACAAAATATTTTTCCAAATTGAGCGAAATATACCTTGCTCTAAAAATAAGACATTATTTGAGTTATAATTTAATTTTTGTTTCATTATTTATCTGGCTAATAATGGCATCAATATTATCGCACTGTTTTTTAAGTTCATTGCTCAAATTCTTTTTCAAATTTAAGCCAGTTAAGCCTGTTGAAACATTAGAAGACGTCCTAGCTAATTCCGATTTAAATGTAGCTGGTAAACAATCTGCTCAATACCTTAATACAACCATTGGTGAATCAAGTTTTAATAATTTGATCAAGAAAATTGAGGTTTATGAAGGAAGAATGAAAATCACTGGAATGTCAGAAAATGTCAACAATAATTTTATAACCAAGAAAATTCTTATCAATATTTTGAGTGGTAAGACTGTATTATTTGTAAATTCGTTCCTTCGTCAAATCATGCAAGAAAAATTCACCGAATATAACTTGGTGACTGCGGAAGAGAGCTATATAATGATTTTTATGTCTTACAAAATGTCTAAGAACTTCACATACACCTATCAAATTACTAGAACGTAAGTAACCTTGTTAAATATAATACATGTACATTTACCATGCAGAATGTTCATGTTAATTTGTTATCTAAAATAATAAGAATACTTTATAATAATTTTTTTTATCATGATTACATTAGTGTTAAAGCTTGCATTGAGACGGGAATAAAATCACATTGGTATTTCCTTAGAGGATTGAAAAATGAGATGATTGGAAAAAAGTTTATTAAACAAATGAACCTTGAAACCGACAATGATCTACCATCTATTTCAAAGGCTCTGGCAATAGATATAAATCAAATATTTAAAGGTCCTCTTCTTTTATTGATAATTGGTATCTCTATAGCCTTGGTTATAATTCTCACCGAAATTTTTGTTCCAAGTTATGTATTGAAAATAATGTTAATTCCAGTTAACTCAACATAAATAAATTTCAAGCACATTAACAAAATTGAATTCATGTTACCTTGTTAACATATAATTCTTTTGAGTCCTTTTTTTAGGCTTTTACAAATTAAGACAAAATAAATTAGTCTTGGTAAAAATTTAAGACAGAATATTAAATTATTCAAAGTGATAATAAATTCATCTTGTTCACTTCCACCTTGTTAATCCAGTTTTTCCCGGTTTCCTTGGTAATTTTTAAACATTTTATCTAAGCGATGTAATCAACCTCAGTGGTTTATTTTCTTAATAACTTTTAAAATATAAGAAATAATTTATACTGTTAAAATTAAAGTAAAATAACATAGATACCATTTATTAACTATTTCACAATGATTTGATGCATAATTTAATAATGCATGATCTAAAAATAACCCTGTTTACCTGAGTGGATTTATCGGATTTCTTGCAGCATTTTGTTTGTGTCTTTTTGTTACTTATTTTGATTAAAATAAATTGATATATTGGATTAAATGTCTTATAAGAGAGTTCATTTACATTTGTTACAATTGAATCAAAGGGAATACTGCTAGATAAAATAAAACTTTAATAAAATGAGTATTGAAAACTTCTTCGACTCTTTTGTTAAACATGAAAAATTCGAATTTGGAAAGGTTTTTGAATGTGCTGGATCGAATTATACATTAAGTAATACAACCAATATAACATCCAATCAACTGACGATCATTGTAGCACCTTATCCAGAAAATAAGGTAAGTGAACTTGATGATAAATTTATAAAAATAAAGAAAATAATATTTATTAATCTAGCATCTTGCATATAAATTCAACTCTTTTGAGTTATCGCTAGTTGAGTACATAATGTGCAAGCTCAAAATCCAAGTTATCATTCGAGAAAATATAGTTAATTTGGTAAAAATTCTATTTTAATATTTACCGTGTAAATTTATAAACACATTTATTATTTGATAGATGCTTCCCAGATTTGAATTGGCAATTACTGCTGTAAGTGGATCAAATAGTGTTAACCAGATCATAGCTCAGCAGTTATATATGTGTGAAATTTTGACCAAGTCACTTATCATCAATGATGAATCATACTTGCCTTTCATTGGAATTTTCGATTACCAAGTAAAGTAGATAATATTATTAAATCTGTTAACTAAATTAATTTATTTATCTATTTAGTCTTGGACGTTATTACTAATCTCGTTGTTTCTTTATTTCATCATTTTGGTTCACTTCAATAAAAATAGCAAGTTGAATATTATAGACATATTCAGCCAGGTTTTACATCAATCAACAAATTATTTTGGCAAATTGAGCGGAATATACCTTGCTCTTAAAATAAGGCATAGTTTAAGTTATAATTTAATTTTTGTTTCAGTATTTATCTGGATAATAATGGGGTCAATAATATCGCATTGTTTTTTTAGTTCCTTGCTTACATTCTTTTTTAAATTTAAGCCAGTAAAGCCTGTTGAAACCTTAGAAGACGTTCTTGCAAATTCCGATTTGAATGTAGCTGGTAGACTTTCTGCTCAATTCCTTGGTTATACAATTGATAAATTAAATTTCAATAAATTGCACAAGAGCATAGATATTTATGAAGAAAAGATGAAAATCGCTGGAAAGTCATACAATCCGAACAATAATTTTATAAACAAGAATATACTTATCGATATTATGAGCGGTAAAACGGTATTGTTTGTGAACTCGTTTCTTCGTCAAATCATGCAAGAAACATTCACCGAATATAACTTGGTAACTGCAGAGGAGAGTTACATAATGATTTTTACGGCTTACAAAATGTCCAAGAACTTCACATACACCGATCAGATTACTAGAACGTAAGTTATCTTGTTCAATTTAATAAATTTTATTATTAATCATTTTTATAAGGATTAAAGCTTGTATTGAGACTGGAATAAAATCACATTGGTATTTTTTAAGAGGATTGAAAAATGAGATGATTGGAAAAGAATTTATTAGACAAATGAACTTTGAAACAGACAAAGATCTCCCTTCTATTTCAAAGGCACTAGCAATAAACATCAATCAAATTTTTAAAGGACCTCTTCTTTTATTAATAATTGGTATCTCTATCTCCTTGGTTATAATTCTCATCGAAATTGTTGTTCCAACTAATATATTGAAAATAATATTTATTCCAGTTAACTTAACATAAATCAATTTAAATCACATTTGCAGCATTCAACTAATGCGAATTAAGATACAAGATAAATTCATATTGTCATTTTTCTACAATTGAGCTTGCATTCAATTAAAACAAAATAAATTATACTGGATAGAAGGCAAAAAATTAAAATCTTAAAACAAAACATCAAATTATTCAAAGTAATAATAAATTCATTTTGATCATTTTCATGTTGTACATCTTGCTTCTCAACAACTTTCTTGGTTGCCCTTAATATTTTCTTAAAAATAATATATCGATTAAGCACACGCTGATAAATGCCACTGGTAAACATATTGTTGTAACTTTAAATGTAAGTTTTATTATCAAGATTAATAAATAAAAACCCTTTCGTATTACTTACAATAATAATAGTTTAGCCTTGATCATTTTATCCGAGTTCCTATTGATAGGAAATCCTGAAAGTGTAGTGAAGTCATTTGCAACAGAGAGGATAAACTCATAATGGTTATATGCATCTATAAGACATCCATTTATATAACTATTGGTCAAGAGCACAAAATTTCCATCAAGTATATTATCAGCAATTTTACCACTGAAAATTATTTCTGGGTTAACCAACTGCACACTGCTAAAAATCTCTGGATTGTTCTAAAAAAAACTTTTATTGTAGAGTCTACAATGTTGACGTTAAAATCAGAGATGTACCGTATTGCCTCGTATTTTGCTGCATGCCGGTATAAAGTGAGTAAGAGGACACTGCCGGTTTACCCCAGATCAAACGGCATACAAAAACTTTAACAATAAAACAAATTTAAAAACAAAGTTCTTCAAAAAATTGTCCCTCACTTTAAAACGGCATGCCGTTAGAAACCATGCATGCCTTTTTTCGAAAATGGTCCAATTCCCTCATACCAGCATGCAGCAAAATATGAGGTAATACGGTACAAAAGAAAATCTATTTCAATTCTTACCTGCCTCAAATGAGAACCTTCATATAAGCCGTCGCCCAAGAAAATAGAAAGATTTCTTCTTATTAGATCATCAAGACTATTAATGAGGCTTTGCTGTCTTATAGCAATCGAAGCGGTGAAATCGTTCAGGAACAAGTTTATTAGAACAATTAATGCAAATAACCAGGTGCCCAATAGCACTCTGCTTTCTGTTTTCGTGGTTATTAAGCTCTGACGAAGAATTAAAGCAAAATTCTTGAGCCAAATATCATCCATTGAATTTCTTAGCTTAGAAACTAGGCTAAGAACCAAATAGGAACTAGCAAACAGTGCCCAGAGCCAAAATGGGAATACACTTAAAATATTAGTTTTGTATTCTATCGACGGCTTATACAGTATTGTCACGATTTTTGTAGCTTCCAGGAAAGGAAACTCAACTAGTTCATGACGATCAGGGTTGTTCATATATGGAGTTAGGTTCAAATCGATTGCCTGATAAATTATTGTTCAAATAAATTTAATATAGAAAACACAGAAATTAAATTTACCTTGGCATTAAAGTATTGCAAGCCATCTGTCCAAGTTCCATTTGGCAATTTATTACCGCCGGCAATTGTGTGAAGTTGGCGCAGTTGAATTCTAATTAATTAAAATAAAACTTGTACAAATTAATCAAGAAGGTGTATGTTAACATTTTTTCATGATGACCTGGAAATTACCTATTATTAAATATTTTTTTCAGTTCTCCAGAAATTGGAGCAAAGTGATTGCATAGAATTGAATGAGAAGTGTTGATTTCATTTAACTATTTAAAGTTTAATGTAATTAAGCATGTCAAATATCAAAAATACAATAATAGTTACCCAGTACTTTGAGATTCCAATAATCAAATCAGTTGTGTTTCGATGAAATCCATTTAAAATTCTCTCCTTTTCATAAATCTCACAAAATGCTGAATTATCAAACATTTTCAACATTTGTCTCGCTCTTTCAAACTAATAATCAACAGAAGGGAAACAATTTGAATTCAACTTCTACGAAGAGCAAATGGAGTATTTTATCATGCAAAATGAATAATTAAATTTGAGCAAGGATCACCAAGAATGTATTTGGACAAAACCCTACAGTATTAGGCCTAGAGAAGTCTAGAGAAGTTTAGTCATCCCTGGTAATAAAATAACAAAAACTAATAAAAATCCATTATGGAAATCAATTGTAATTAGTTGATTAATAAAACCTTATGATAGACAACCTATACGCCCAGGGAGGGAAAGAAAACATAATTTCTATATGATGTAAATCATTGAAGGTTCCATGAAAATTTCATTTTTATTATTAACAAATATTGTAATTTCTTGATTAAAATTGGCTGGCTGGTTGAAATAGAAGCGTAAATTATAGAAAATTTTTCAGTTTTACTTGTTTATTTTATAATAAAGAAAAGAAATAATAAAATATATTCAGAAGTATATTTTATCAAGGAACATCTCAGAAAATTGACACTAAAAGTCAATAAAATTGAGTTCTTCTTTGTTAGAAATTTGCAATTGTTTTACAGTAAAAATTGAATAATCAATATATTTTTTGTGGAATTGTGAAGCCAAGGTGAATACAAAGACTTTAATTATTTTACAAATTTTGTTTTCAATAAAAATTTATTAAAAACGATTTAATAAAAATCAATAATCAGACAGTTTTACATTGTCGACCTTGAAAACATAAAAATTTAAAGAAGCTCAAATTTATGGTCTATTTAACTATATATTTGTTGCGAGCTACATTCACATCAGACTTATGATATGCAGGTATAATTTTTAATACTGAAGCTGGAACAAAGATTTCAATAAGTATCATAACCAAGGCGATAGGGATCCCAATGTTTAGTAAGAGAAGAGGACCTTTAAAGATTTGTTTGATATTTATTGCTTGAGCCTTTGAAATAGATGGTAGATCTTTGTCAGGTTCAAGGTTCATTTGTCTAATAAATTCTCTTCCAATCATTTTCTTTTTTAATCCTCATAGGCAATACCAATGTGATTTTATTCCCGTCTCAATATACGCTTTAATCCTAATAAAATTGATTATTAATAATAATCACCAAATTGAACAATGTAACTTACGTTCTAGTAATCTGATCGGTGTATGTGAAGTTCTTGGATATTTTATAAACCACAAAAATCATTATGTAGTTCTACTCTGCAGTTACCAAGTTAAATTCTTTGAACGTTTCTTGCATGATTTGACGAAGAAACGAGTTTACAATCAAAACCGTTTTACGATTCAAAATATCTATTAGGATGTTTTTGTTTATAAAATTATTGTTCGGATTGTATGACTTTCCAGTGATTTTCATTCTTTGTTCATAAACCTCGATGATCTTGATCAATTTATTGAAACTTGATTCATCAATTGTTATTTTAAGGAATCGAGCAGACCTATTACCAGCTACATTCAAATCAGAATTAGCTAGAACGTCTTCTATTGTTTCGACTGGTTTAACTGACTTAACTTTAAAAAAGAATGTGAGCAAGGTGCTTCAAAAACATTGCGATGATATTAACGCCATTATTAGCCAGATAAATAATGAAATAAAAATTAAATTAAAGCTTAAGTAATGTCTTATTTTCAAAGTAAGATATATTTCGCTTAATTTGGTAAAATACTTGGTTGATTGTCCTAACACCTGGTTAATTATATCCAAAAGTTTGCTATTTTTATTGAAGAGCATTGAAATCATGAAATATAAGAGCAAAGAGGTGAGTGATAATGTCCAAGACTAATTAAATAAAAAAATAAATTTAGTAACTTATTTGATGTAAAATTGTATTCTTTATATTACTTGGTGATCGAAAATTCCAATGAAAGGCAAGTATGATTCAAAAGTTAATCGAAAAGTAAACCTTGATCAATTATTTGTATGGATTCCATTAGAATAGATGCAAAATTGTAAATTCCAAAATTAAAATAAATATTGACATTGATGAAGTTATCAAGAAAAATAAAAATAATTCAGATAATTGTTTAAGAGTTAAGACACTGTAGTCATAATTCGGTTGATCCTCATCTTCCAATAGTTTGGTGTCAAAAAGTCCAAGATTATTTAAAATATTTTCCAATCCCTTTTCATATAAACCAGATACTTGATAAAGATTAATTCTATAATAAAAAGAAATTATAAACTTGCAAAAGTTGCACAGACTTACATTTTATTCAAACAATTAACCTTGTTCATTCCAAAGTCGACTCTATAAAATAAAAAGTATGGCTCATAACCAGAGATTTTCGTTGAAATATGCATGTGATCCAGTGAATAATTCATTTCCAAAAGGCTAGTAATCAAAGTGAGTTTATTGTGAATAAAAGCGACTTTTCCTTCGGGCAGACCTTCGGTTAGTTTATCAGGTATATTTTCACCAAAGTAATCTAAATATACGTGAATTTGTCCTTTTAAGGCTCTTTTTAATACTGTGTTTTCTTCCTTTATAAATTTTACTATGGTACTATCTGACCTAGCTATAATTTCAATATTTTTCCTTTGAGCTAGGTCTTCCAAAGTTTTAATTCTGTGTACTGTAGGAGCCGTTGACATGAAATCCAATAAATAATTAGTAAACTGTGTTGTAATCACCAAGGATGAAATTAACCAAATACCAAGAATAGTTCGAAAACATTTTCTCTCGGTTGATTTACTTATCGATACCATGAATAATAACATGGTGAAACTTGAAATTATTTCGGCAATTGATTTTAATTTGTGCTTTTTGCCAACTTCAGAAATTATTGAGAGCAAAATTATCGAGATAATTATTAAACACCAGACATTCAGAGGGAAGCAATCAAAGTAAACCACAATTGGACTTGATTCATAAAACACCGTGGCAGCAATTGCATTAGTGGTGAATCCACCCAAAAAATTAGAGTGCTTCAAATATACTCCAATTGAATTCCACGATGGCCCATTTGTCTCATATAAATTATCTGTCCAAGCTCCTAGAAAAATATCGACACCATTTTCCATGACATATCCTATCATTGTGTTCAAATCGAAAAATCCATTCAGCCTTACCCTGTTCAAATTAATAACAATTTTTTTAAATAATATTTTCTATTATAATTTTTACAATTGGCTTACCTTGCTCGTAATGATTTTGCATAGGCTATGATTAGCATGATAAATGGTCCACATGCATCGTATACATCGGGAATGCTTGTTTTTCTTGGTGTAATTATCAATCAATTTTTATATATAAAACAATTTTACCAAGAGATATTTACCTTAGGTTTACATAGGGATTACTTGTAACCAAAATAACACTGATTGTATCATTATCAGGAATTTCAGTGGAAAATTGAACAAGTTCGTCTTGTTTGAAGGTAATGCATTGATTCATCTTGAATTTTATTATTCTTCAATTTAATTTAATTTTACTTGTTAAAACTAAATAATTGTATATAAAAGGTGAAATTTTGAATAAAGCATCTCTCTTGTAAGCCTGCATTGTCTCTTTTTTTATAAATGGCATAGACTCAAATAAAATATTTAATTGAGGATTGAGAAACTACTTGTATAAATATAATACTCGAAATCTTATATGATTGATATATAAATGCTTCCAATTATATTTGAATTAAGGTCGTTGTTTTAACCTTGGTTTCACAATTTCACAAGAATTTATGGATTTTTTAATTTGTCTAGTACAAAAAATATATGATTACGAAATAAGAATCAATATAATTTCTATAATTTTCAGAAAAACATTCAAACATATATTTATTTAAATATGTACTGTAAAAAACACATTTAACCTAAACCAATGATGTCCAGAGAGGGGTTATAGCCCTCCTCTTTTTGGACGAGTAATGAAAAATGTGTCTTTGTTTTCTTTCTGAAAATTTCTGCTAGCACCCCCCTTCGAGCCAAGAAATTTCTTATATATCAAGTTAAGGGACAGACACTAGGTTGGTTGGATTGGTTAAGCAAAAATTTCAATGAGTACTATAACCAAGGCGATAGAGATACCAATTATTAATAATAGAAGAGGACCTTTAAATAATTGATTGATGTTTATTGCAAGAGCCTTTGAAATAGAAGGTAGATCTTTGTCAGGTTCAAGGTTCATTTGTCTTATAAATTCTCTTCCAATCATCTCCTTTTTCAATCCTCTTAGAAAATACCAGTGTGATTTTATTCCCGTCTCAATTAAAGCCTTAATCCTATTGAAAAATAATTTATGATTAAAATTATTATATTGAACAAGTTTACTTACGTTCTAGTAATCTGATTGGTGTAGGTGAAGTTCTTGGACATTTTGTAAGATACAAAAATCATTATATAGCTCTCCTCTGCAGTTACCAAGTTAAATTCCTTAAACGTTTCTTGCATAATTAATCGAATGAAAGAGTTTACAAACAATACCGTTTTACCACTCAAAGTATCGATAAGAATATCCTTGGTTATAAAATCATTGTTGATATTTTCTGTCATTCCAGGGATTTTCATTCTTTGTTCATAATCCTTGATGTTCTTGATCAAATTATTGAATCTTAATTTATCAATGGTTTTATTGAGGTATTGAGCAGAATGTTCACCAGCTACATTCAAATCGGAATTAGCTAAAACCTCTTCTAATGTTTCAACAGGCTTGACTGACTTGAATTTAAAAAAGAATGTGAGCAAGGAGCTTAAAAAACACAGCGATAATATTGATGTCATTATTAGCCAGATAAATAATGTAATAAATATTAAATTGAAGCTTAAATAATGTCGAATTTTTAGAGCCAAGTACATTTCGCTCAATTTGCTTAAATACTTGGTTGATTGTCCCAACAGCTGACTGATTATGTCCAACAGTTTGATATTTTTATTGAAGAGCATTAAAATCATGAAATATATGAGCAAGGTGATTAGTGATAATGTCCAAGACTAAAT
This sequence comes from Oribatida sp., assembly GCA_034697865.1. NCBI lineage: Eukaryota > Metazoa > Arthropoda > Arachnida > Sarcoptiformes > Oribatida sp. The sequence goes on from JAQGAR010000849.1 coordinate 10,420, forward strand.
AAATAAAAAAATTAATTTAGTAACTTATTTGATATAAAATAGTGTTCTTTATGTTACTTGGTGATCGAAAATTCCAATGAAAGGCAAATATGATTCATCATTGATAATAAGTGACTTGGTTAAAATTTCACACCAATACACCTGCTGTGCTATGATCTGGTTAAATCTATCTAATCCTCTCACAGGAGACATTGCTATTTCAAGTCTGGGAAACATCTATTAAATATAAAATGCGGTCAGAAAATAACACGGTAATTTTTGAAAAAATACTTTTACCAATTTATCTGCACATTCGTGAATCATAACTTGGATTTTTAGCTTGCACATTATGTATTCAATTATCGACAGCTCAAAAGATTTGAATTTATATGCAAGATGCTAAATAACAAATAAATACAAGTAAATACAAGTAAATACATAAATCACAATTTTACAGATTATGATCTAGTTCACTTACATGATTTTCTGGATAAGGCCCTACCCTGATCATCAGTTGATTCGTTGAATTACTAAGTGTATAATTTGATCCTGCACATTCAAAAACCTTGCCGAACTCAAATTTTTCATGTCTAACTAAAGAGTCGAAGAAGTTTTCAATGCTCATTTTGTTACAGTTCTATTTCATCTAGCAATATTCTCTGATTCATATTAAACAAATGTAAATTAACTGACTTTTAAGCAAATTAATAAAATTAAACATACGTTACAAATGTATACAAGGTTGTTTTCAGGTAATACTGCTTAGTATCTTCATCTAATTTAGCAAGAATTTATTTTCTTTGGAAAATGATCTTGAATTTAATTAAAATAGGCGTTATGAAATTCTATAAATTAAATATGAATTAGAGTGAAAGAATATTTACATTTCAACTTAAAATAGAAACTAACTTATAAAGTAGGGCTAGACAAGTTTGTTTTATTTTGTTAAATATTCTTTTTTTGATAAAATTTCTTTTTTAAATTAAGTTTGTTCAATTGTATGCATTTTCAAAAGTAAATATTGGATATTATTAAAAAAAACATTAAAAATATTATATAACCAAGTTATATTTAAAATGTCAAGTTAAACAAATTGAAAATTGATTTTTCACTACATTAACAGAATATATAGAGTGATCCAAAAGTCCCGATACAGAGAAATGTTATACAAAAATGAAAAACGTGAGCGAGAGCCAAATTAACGGTCAAAATTAAGGTGTTTTTCTATTGAGTTTTGACCGTTACTTTGGTTCTCGCTCACGTTTTTCATTTTTGTATAACATTTCTCTGTATCGGGACTTTTGGATCACTCTATAGGTAAAAGATGCCTAAATAACAGAATTAATTGCTGAATAGAAGGGAATGCTAATCATTTTCAACAAAAATTGTTA